>CM075009.1:4761591-4778421 GCA_037576675.1 Pangasius sanitwongsei | reverse complement strand
TTAGGGATAAATTCACATATTTACAATATATTTTTTGTGAATCCATTTATTTCTGTAAAGCTGCTTTGTGACAATATTCATTGTTAAAAGCACTATACAAATAAAATTGAATTGAACTGAATTGAAACAACCTTTTGTGTTGCTTTTCGACCAACTGCAGGTAAAAGTTTCATCGTTTTAGGAGAAGTCACTCCAACCTTGGAAAAGAAAGAGAGCAAAATAAGTTCTATCAAGGCAAGATGCTACAGGCAGAAACAACAATTTTGGTCATCATTTTTATGATTTTTTTTTTTTTTTTTTTGGATAAACTGCATCAATAACACATTCTCTTAAACTGTAGTGATAAATTTAACAAAACTAAATAGCACAGTGTTTATTTCACTGTTTCCGTCCACTCATTATTTGACTTAACGACTTTGATGAAAGATCTAAGCTCCGCCCACTTGGCACAATCACATCGTACCATAAATCCCCCCCAAAAAACCTTCATTTTTAAAAAAAGAAATATGTCAATTTATGTGTCATTACGAAACACATGTTCAGTGCCTTTATAAATCGATACATGAAATCATGTTTCTTCATGACCTGCATTCATGAAATTTTACATGTTCATTGCTTTTCTTATTTAGAAATATAAATGTTCACTATATAGTTTATTTATACAAGTTAT
Source organism: Pangasius sanitwongsei (assembly GCA_037576675.1). Taxonomy (NCBI): domain Eukaryota; kingdom Metazoa; phylum Chordata; class Actinopteri; order Siluriformes; family Pangasiidae; genus Pangasius; species Pangasius sanitwongsei. The sequence continues at coordinate 4,777,751 of CM075009.1, read as the reverse complement.
ATATTTAAAAGTACTTCTCCTGAGGGCGTCCTCGCAGTGAAATAAGCATTATAATTCTAACATCATCCAAAGACTAGAGTTTTGGTTTCATTTACTGTGCAATTTTATATATATTTAATTAGACTTAGCCTCATTTATATAGATAAGTGTAAAAAAATAAAAATAAATAAAAGGAAAGAAAATAAAATAAAATAAAAAAGTAAAAAAAGAGGTTCTAATAAGAATATAAGCAATCCACTGGCGAAGACAGCTTTTGATATCTACTGTTAAAAAAATTACACTATTAGTCTGAAGTGCTTTGGCTTAAGTCATAACTGAATTTAAAAGTGATTATTATTATTATTATTATTATTATTATTATTATTATGTGATTGTGGCTTGCAAAAGCATGAAATCTCAGGACAAACTGGGTAGAGTTATAGCAAAATGCATGCATCAATGTAACCATGTGGAATAATAATAATAATAATAATAATAATAATAATAATAATAATAATGACAGCTGTAGCTGTATGAGAACACTCCTACCTGCAGATAATCAACATGCTTTAAATTGAGCTCCATCTTCTCGGTTTTGAAGAGTTCACAGCACACAGCAGATTTTAGGATTAGATTTAGGATTTTTCATGCCTCTAATACACAATATACAGGAGTGCTTCAGTTATATCGGTATCATTTGCGGCAGTAAAACAGCCAGGCAGATCATCACAAGTGAGAGGATTAACATGAACTCACGGATTAACGGCTCTGCTAGTTTAGCTAATGTGCAAGCTACATAGTCACACATATTCCTCCATTTTAGGCAATCTAAAGTAACTAGAGAGTAATCCGGATGCACAGAATACACTTTTACATCTTTATAACAAACTCCAAAATGCGTTACAGCGAGTTTAAGCTTCATAAACAGAGCAATAACTGGCTTTCCGAGCTAGCAAACGCTTTACTTAACGCTAGTCCGCCATGTTTGATTTTCCCTGCCCTGACACATCCACGGTTGCCGTGGAGACAGGGCTCCATTCCAAAACGGCTCATGAGTCGCTAGATAAGTGCGCTATATATTCGATAAATAAATGCGCCTGGAACCCTACGTAGTGCACTATGTATGAAAAAGGAAGCCATTTGGGATTCAACCTGAAAAGTGATTTTTTTTTTTTTGGTTATGCACAGCTCATGAAGATGAAATAATTTATGAATGATTATGTAGAGATGAGTTCATTTATTAGTTATGTATAAATAAATATATACATAGAATATAAAAATATATGTATAACATCTAAATATATGTTTATTAATAAATAAGGATATGCATTTTTATTTTAAGTAAAAAAAACAATAACAAGCTTCAGATAAAAGGGATTGTTGATTATTATTATTATTATTATTATTATTATTATTATTATTATTATTATTATTATTATTTTATTAATTGGTTATGTTCTCATTAAACTGAAATCAAATGTTATTATGAATAATTATGTGCATACGTTCATTAGCAGTCCACTAGCAAATAAAGATATTTTATTATTTATTATAAATATATACATAAAATATAAATATATAGATATGAATATGAATATGTAAATATATATTTATTCATAAATAAGGATATGCATTTTGATTTTAAGGCAGAAAAACAAGCTTCAAATAAAAGGGCTAGTTGTTGCTGCCGTTGCTGTTATTATTATTACTATTACTATTAATAATAATAATAATAATAATTTTAAATTTATATGTAGGTTATGTTATCATGAAATAAAATCTTGTGAATGATTGAGCACAGATGTTGAGATGTTGAGTCCAGATTAACAAATAAGAAAGTAAGTGTATAAATATAAATAAATAAAAGTAAATATATAAATATAAATATAATATAAGCATATAGATATAATATATAAGTATATATTTATAAATAAATAAGGATATGTATTACTAATTGTTGTTTTTAGGCAGTTAAAAGGTTTTTTTTTTTTTTTTTAAACCATTAATGCACAAAGCTGGTCTATAAAGCCTTCATCTTGTCTTGATGATGCCGAAAACGTTTAGTCAGTCCTGATCATCACATGAAAACAGATGGACCTTCTGATTGATGTCCACAGCCCCGTAGCAGAGCAAAAGCCTGTTTTGTAATTTATTTCTCCCCCATGCAAGTTGAGACCTGATCTACTTGTAATGAATGTGTGTGTGTGTGTGTGTGCGCGCGCGTGTGTGTGTAGGGGGGTTTATGTGTGTGTGTGTTTTCACCTGCTGAGAAATCAGGGAGAGTGACTGTCCTCCATCCACAGTGGGAGGGAACAGCAGAGGGAGCTTTTGGAAAAGCAGCACGAGTCTCATTCTGCGAGCAGCACAGCAGATACCAGACGTGTCTGCTGAAGGATACACAGTGAGAAAAATAATGTCAAGGAGAAATTCATACCAGATGGACTGACACAGTCCCAGATCTAAGCACCTAGAAGGTCCCAGATCCAAGGATTTGGAATGTTTCATGCCTAACTACGTCTCACGAGAAGCCCATGAAGGACAACGGCTGTCGCTTTCAGATCCGTGGAAACTGATGCCTGCCCCGAGACGGTTCCTGGTTGCCTCCACCTCTATGCCACTTGCAGTGGGATGGGGCTGGAACATATGCGTGTATCTTGGACTTCTAACCCTCCTTCTTCTGCTGATGGGACTCCTGCTGTGGATGGTGCTGAAGCAGCTGAGGAACTCTGTGGGAAACGTGGCCTTGCAGTCCGGACGCTCTTTCAGGGAGCCGCACTTTGGAAACTGCAGGAGCCTCAGGTTCTGAGAATGAAAACATTTTCGGAAAAATGGGTATTTTGATTGCTGCAAGGAAACAAAGTTCTGGGGAAGCCTATTTCTGAAATCACTACTCTCCCCGTAGACTGAGATTCCTCTGAGCTACAACAAAAGAAGACAAGACTCTGAAATATATTACCAGGCATTTAAAATCAAATTTGTCACAATGATGTCTCTAAACTGGTTGAATGACCCTTACTATTTTTAGTAATGTATTCTGTGTTGATTTGATTAAGAAAAGGTATGCTTCTTTCTCTTTACATATTGTCTTTATGTGTTTACTTGATTTTTCTTTTATAGATTCTGCAGTAAGCAATTTACCTGTACCTTACCTCCACTTTAACATAGACTACAAGTGTTCCTACAAATGGATGTTATTTCATTTTTACACATTAATTCTACTATTATTAGTTAGAAGTGGTTCTAAGTTGCATTCTTTAAATGGTCCTAAATTGAATGTCTATATGCAGTCTAGTGTAAAACACTGTATTTATATATTACATTGGTGGCTATTACACTCCGTATGACTCAGTAGTCTTTCATCCTGCGTCTGCAATAATCCAGCTCTGACAGCCTCCAGCAACAAGATTTCTAAACATGATTTTTTTTTTGTCTAATTAAGTCAAAGACACCAGAACGTCATCCCTGCCAAAGGCAGATGTTCCTGGAAGAGGAATCAGTGAACGTCCAATTTTCAGTTATCCATGCCTCACTGTCTCGGCTGTTCACTGTAAACTGAATATGTTTTTCAATAAGGTCTATCATGTGATAAACTGCTTTGACTCTTCTTTCCACCTCATTATAATTCCACACCATGTTCCAAAAAAAAAAAAAAACATCTGCAGGACGCATACTATGGAAATTCACACAAAAGTCACTAATAATAAATTTCATTCATTATTCATCGAAGTACATTTCCGCAAGGACTTGCGCTTTCAAATAATGATGAATTATGGAGGTCTACTTTATGTACGCCTGCAGGTGTGACTCTGTAGAAGTGCGTGTCTGTGTATTTTACGGCTGTGGAATAACATGGTTTGAATAAAACCAATGCTCTCAGGAGATCCAGCAAAGGAGATTGCTGAACCAAAAACTTGCATTTTATTAAATCTATTTGATTTTGCTTAGAATTAATCTGGCATTATAAAACTACAAAATATTTTAGTGCCCTATTCAGACAAGGAAAAGTGTTGTTTACTGAATGCTCACAACCAGAACAAGACACAGAGCCTTGAGAAGAACGTCATATTATTAATCATACACACCAGATAATATGCCTACATCCTTTAGGTGATGCTGCTGTACTGGACTAAGTGAAGACAAATAGGAGGAATAAACTCAAATATTGTTTAAAGGTGAAGCTTGTAATGCTTGCAAGTGTTTCTAGGCCTTCACTAATCATATCATTTATCATTCTGCCATGAAACAGACCTGGCTAATTTCTTCATTTCATGTTTCTGTTTTTCCTTTTTTTTTTTTCTGGGCCAGAAATGAGCTCCGCCTCCTCCTAGCTCAACTCTGTTTCTTTCGTCTCTTTTTGGTGGTGTAGTGAACGCTACCATTGTTGCTTGTGGGCGTTTTTCAAGGTCTAATGAGAAATGGTAGTAACCATAATGTATATCATACAGATCACTATGTTATTTATACACACCACTTGTTTACAATGTATTTAAATATGTTTTAAATGTTATGTATGAGGCTTCATTATAGGTTTGTTGGCAGATTAGCAAAACAAGCTAACTGTACTAGCTACGTACAGTCAGGAGGGGGCGCTACTTCCTTCAAAGCTTTATTTTTCTTCGTAATGTCTGTTACATTTGATGAAAAGGCGGATAGGACAGGATAAGATAAAATCATGGTTTCTTCTATTTTTTTTTTCTGTAAATGGGAACTAATTACAGGTAGGAACTAAAATTGTAAGTGAGGAAGTGAAGAAACCTCAGACCACACATACCATAGAACTGATCTGAAGAATCATTCAAGCCCATAGCTTGGATTGGTTGCTCTACAGAGTCATAACAAATTTGTATAAAATTGAGAAAATCTTTGTGGCTTGCTGCTGTCGCCGTGTCATGCACATACATAGGAAATGAACGGTCTCTTGTCGCTTGTTAGTGTGAACGTAGGGTAAAAGGTAGTTTCAGCCGAGGGGGTGGAGTCAGCGTGGGGAAGGCGGAGGCCTTGTTAATGTTTCCATTTTTTGCAACTGCACTTTATGGTCTGGTACATTTCGTCAATAAACACGGACAAGAATCAGCTTCCTTCACAGAAACTACAGACCTTCTCGTAGCCTGTTGGCAAACATGCAACACTGTCTTGTCCAATACAAAAGGATGAACTTTTTTAAGTCCAGGGACAATAACTTCCTCCGAAACACTCATTGTGCTGTAGTGTTTAAAAATGTTCCCTCTGAAAACAGTTGTGTATACATGGACATGCAGAGAGCCAATCAGATTACAGCCTTCAACATTATGAAGTTTGTAGCCACAAAAGTGTACAAAAGATCAGCATTTCAAACTCTTTGAATAAGATTAAGTCAAAATTACCGGATCATTGAAGTAAATATTCCAACAATACAGGAGCTGGACCCAGAGCCTTGTATAAGCAAAGCCTATCCTTTTCATTCAGGCCATAATCTGTTCAAATACAGTCCCTAGTATCACTGATGAGTGATCATCATAACCTGAAAGAGCGGACTCGCAAACAGCTTCTACTCAGGAATAAATGCCTCATTGCTTATGATACGCAGAAAAATAATCTAAAGTGAGTCACGCAGTTATTCAGCCTCTTAGGCTCTCTTCCTCACATAAAACACTAATTATAGCGTGTGCTCCTATACTCCAAGTACTGCCTTTCTTGTCTGTCTCTTTAAAATTGTGTGTATCTCTGGTGTGTACATTTCTGTAGATCTTGTAACCACATGCCCCAGGGTTCATGTGTAAATTTTTTTTTAATTTCATGTGCAAATATTCAGTTGAACATGTGCAATATGAATGTGCAATATTTCCATTTCTTTGGGCATTATTCTTACTTCTGCTCTTTTTTCCTTTAACCTAAATGTGCAATAAGTCTTGCATGTTTGTACTTGTGCAGTATTTTCACATGCGCTGTTATCTATCATCCCTTTCCGTAGGAACCTTACGAGAATTCTTAATCTTAAATCTTTAATGAAGAAAGAAAGTCTTAATTCTTTTTTTTTTTTTTTTTTTGATAAAAGACGACCACACAGCGATCACTGGGTAATCTAGGTCAGGGTTAGGGTTGTACATATTTATGTGGTACTTAGTTTGGCTAAATTTGTACATGCAACCTGACAGTGTTGTGCTTTGAACGCCTCCATGCCTGAGGCTTATTACAGACAGCTAATATACAGACAAACTCAAATGAGTTGAAAGACAAATAGATGTGATTGTGTGATGTGCAAGCTGCTTGAGCACGTCGTATATTATTCTAGACAATAAATCTTTGAATCCTCCCTTATCCAGATTTCTGAGATGACGAAATTTCTGAAATTACGGGGTGCTGGCACTTCCTTTATCCACCATCAAAATCAAACACTGGTTGCAGTTAATAATGCTTCTAAATGCTGCTAGAATCAGTTTGTGGTTAAGGAGTGTTGTGTGTGTGTGAATGTGTGTAAGCAGGTGCTGGGACAGTAAATCCAACTCAACACCACACTGTGAAATGGTTTAAACAACTAAGGTAGAAATATATATATATATATATATATATATTTCTACCTCCACTGTAATATAAATTACAACTGACTCTACCAGTTTCTGCTTAATGTGCAATATTTGGATAATAGGATGGTGATTGTGTTGTGTGTTGTGTTGTCTGTGATGCGTGTGTTGTAAACTGTATCGTTTTGTGACCAAACACCAAGAAAAATTCGCACTACATGTAAATGTATATGGCGAATAAAATAAAATAAAATTCATAATAATCTATGTCAGAAGTGCGTGAAATGTGGTTTATGCACACAAATGTGAAATTTTTGAACATTTTAGATGATGTTTGTGGCCTCTTGGAGATAACACTGAAGTGTTTCAAATTACTGATCATTTTAAAGTGGTGATTGTCAACATAATCAGAGCAGTCAGAGAGATATTGCAGAGAAAAATGATGCAGGCAGCTTCCAGGTTAGAGCTGGAATATAAAGCGACCCAGGAGAGTGACAATCATTTGTCTTTTTTAGTTTTCACTTTGAAAGCATAATTGGCTGGAATTACTGGTGTATGAAGGATGATGTAGCATTGATTCATTGTCTTCATTCATTCATTTTTTCGTGTTTTGCTTAGAACATTTTTCTTTTGCTGGAAAAAAAAAGAAGAAAATCTTTGGAAAAATCTCAAAATCCCATACTGTATATTACATTTCTGCCTTTTACTTCAGTTCACAAAATCTCAGATCTTTTAATTATGATTTTCAGAACTCCGTTTTCTTCTTCATTACTGTAATGTAGGCTCTGGATCCAGCACGACCCAGAACAGGATAATGTGATTACTGAAGATGAATGAATGAATAAATGAATATCTTTAGGAACTGGAGTGCAAAGAGGATGTATAACAGGTAAAGATTACGTTTCAGAGTAATTGTAATCACCACCTGAAGTTGATCAAATGACAAACTCACATGACTAACGTGCCTCGATTATTCAGCAAGGCGGAAAATCATATCCTCATAGACAAGCTGCAATTCAATCTTGCCTGAGCCTCACTTATTCAATCACACCTAACTTCATATGTGTGCTATAATGCATCCTGTGTGTGTGTGTGTGTGTTTGTGTGTGTGATGTTTATTGAGCATGCTTGCACCGCATTGGCCCGCTGCAGATCTGGGTCGAGCAGAGCGCTCAGGTAATCTGATAAGACTCTTCTCACATCACTCCCATGCTGCCAGTAGTGCTCCAGGTAATTAGGGCTTTGTGTTTTTGCACACTGCTAATCAGAATGATGTGTGATGTACGTGACAGAGACATGCTTCAGACAGTCCTCGAGCCATCAATCACTCACACCGCTCACCTGGCTGCAGGATTCACTGTGGTTTACGTTTAATTTTTGTCTCTTTATGTTTCTTTATGAGCATCACATGTACACTAAATTATTACAGGAAAATCCGAACAGTTTTACTTGGTCTAATTGTTCATATTTTTTCATGAATTTAAAGCATCTTTTTTGACTTAAATGTGTAAAAAAGGCTATATAAATAAAGATGATTATATTGTTTATATAATCGTTTATTTTTTATTTACATTTTTTTTATTTAAATGCTGTACTCTAATACATAGTTTAGGTACAATAATTCAAATAAAAAAAAATTAAAATAATGTTTTTATTATTAATAAAAAGCTGAATAAGATTATTAATAAACATTAATTATTTTTTATAATGTTTTATAGTGTTTTGTTGAAGAAACACTGAAGATGAATGAATGAATGAATGAATGAATGAATGAATGAATGAATGAATGTAAACTTTACAGAAATGGGATGAAACGTTTATGTCTGACATCAGCAGGGGGCGTGGCTTGGGCTGCAATGAAAACTAGTGCCGCGTCTAGAGCGCTGCGCTCGCGCACAGGTGAGAGGGTAGAGCAACAGGTAAGTTTTCTCTACTTCTGTAGTAGGTTAATAAACACAGAACAGCCTAGTTTATAAAGGAATATATAATCAATCTTGCATATACCAGCTGCATATTTTATTATTAAAATGGGCCACTGATATTTCATTATTATTATTATTATTATTATTATTATTATTATTATTATTATTATGTATTTATTTATTTATTTTTTTAATAGATTTTACACTTCGGACATCACTGAATACTGAACACATGGTAAGAGCAAACTGTGAGCAACAAATGAATGGACTTAAAAATGAATGTTATCATTAAAAAAACAAAGAGAGAACACAAATAAAGCTTATATGACTTTATCAGTACTTTTTTTTAAAATTTAGATTATCTTTGTATTTTTAATTTTTTTTTTCTAATCATAACTTTTTCAAATAAATATATATTCAACATTGTTTCAAATATCTTAAAATGAAAAGGCCTGTGTAACAGCAGTGAAGGACATAAGCGGAATGATATCATTAACATTACTTTGATTCGGATTTCAGAATACCACTGACAGGGATCTGAAAACCTTAAGAAAAGAAAAGAAGAAAATAATATTAAATATAATAAAGATGTCCAATACTACTGCAGCTAATAACAAGCCAAAATGAGGGACATTGTGTTAATGTTAGGGATAGAGATCTATATACTATCGCAATACTTCAAGATTTTTTCCATGATATCTAATTTAATAACACATAAGGGAAGAATAAAATAAGGAATGTGACAATCTTGTTCCTGTACAAATTTAATATTTTAATCTAATTATACAGCTACAATCTGCATTATTCACAGAATAATTAAATATAATATAATATAATATAAGTGTTCAGAATAAACATAGCACAGCCCTCTTATGGAGTTCTCCAAATATTCTTTGGATAATTAATGTTTCTTAGCTTCCAAAAGGGTTTTTCTAGGAATTGTTCTGGGAATCACTGAGTTGCTGGGTTCTATAGAAAATCTTTAAGGGTTCCTCCAGAGAGAAAACTGAAGAACACAGGTTTTCAGGTTTAGATGAAAGATTTGCTCTACATTATTACTCTTGCGCTGATCTTTTCGAACTCATTTCCAAACTTGTTTTCAGTTATCATGATTTTAGGATTAGGATCAAGTTCTATCTAGATTATGAATGCTAGTAACCTCAAAACATTCATTTGACTCTGTAGTTAATTGGAGCATCCAAACAGGATCTGAATAAATAAAGACTTCAGATGAGACAGGGCGCACAAGGCTTCGGGGAGTTGGAGATGCGCTGAGGTTCTCAGTTGTGCTGGACAAATGTAATAGATCTCTGGAGGGCTGGATTACAGCAGATCGGACTCCTTTAATCTAATCATTTAATCTACAAAGATTAGTGATGCTTGGCTTGTCACATCACATGTTTCTTTAACTTTGCTGTTCTGATCAGTGTTGTGTAACATTGCCCCAGGCCATCACTTTAGATTTTATAGCAATAATGTCATATTAATTATGAAATATCAACTTAAGTGATGATAAATACTGAGGAAAATGGGGTCCTATAAGGTCTGAATATAAATAAGGAAGAAATCTTCTTTTTGTTCAAACAGTAATTATTTTGAGTGAATACAAATATGAAAAATGGTAATGGTAACATTCATTTTTTTAAAATTAATGTTCGTATATATATATACAATTGTAATAAATATTTAACGACACCTTTGACCTGAACACAATAAAATTTAAAATAATATAACAAAACAGTACTGATTAGGGATATCTCCATTGTGTATGGGAGTTTATAGATGTATTTAAATAAAGATAAATGTGATTTTAATAAATCAAAATATAATCCCAGTAGTGATATTAACACTAACAGAAAGACTAGAAGTTTACTCTCCTATTCAAATCATCGCTTAGACACAATTTTGGCGATAATCTCACCTGTTGAAATGTTGTGCTTTGTTTTTTCTTGTGCTAGTACATGAATCTGTTGTCCATCAATGATTTACCTCAGTAAAGGATGATTCTCAAAGCATTTGCATAATAATGAGAAAGAAGCTTCACAAATATAAAGACTGTATAACAGGAAGAGGAGCTGGAAGTAGAGGAGACTAATATCTCTCATCTCCTAACACCTGAGCTGACAACATGAAAATGACATTTAGAGACATTTCCGATTTGGTCTCCAGAAGAATAACAGTGCACTGGTATTAGGAAATGATATCAAAATTCAGGAAAGCTCTGCTTTAAAAGGGCTGCATATGGACAATCAATGTGTGGATATTTTTATATTTTAGGAAAATATATATAATATAAATTACCTCTAAGTCACTGTAAATGAACGTAAACTTCTGTAGCTTTCTAGACTATTTGTTATTCTCAAACTTTATTACATTTGTGCATAATATATATATATATATATATATATGTGTGTGTGTGTGTGTGTGTGTGTGTAAAAAATTTAAAGTAAAAAAAAATGTTTTTGTACTGATCGCCTTAGATTTTTATAACAATCCTAACCTGTGTAAATTTTGCTTGTTCAGAAATGATATTTTCTAATATTTTTGTATTCACTATTACATATTTTACACCTGAATGTAAAAAATTTTGACATTAGAAGATTTTTTTTAGAAATGTATTACTTCAGGCATACCATTTTAGCCATTTTTTTTCTCATGGACAATCTATTTACTTTTTAATATCAGTAACATTTAGACAGAAACAAAATTCATACATCATGCAATGTTAAGAGAAAAATGAGAAAGTATAAAAGGATCTGGATATGCATATAAATAATTTATACATGAAAGCGTTAAATGATTTCAAGAGATGGGCAGAGGTCCAGTGATTTGCTGTTCGCTGTGTCGAGTGATCAGGCTGTGCTTTGTGCTTCAGGCTTACAGAGGCAGTGTGAAACCCTTTGTGCACTTCAATGCCAAGCAGGATGCTGATATCTTACGAAAAGCCATGAAAGGGATCGGTGAGGAAGCTATATTTATCCTGATGGTCAAACTGAGCTTATCTGTAATCATGTATTCCATTCACATCAAATATAAAGGTCAAACTCTCTCTCTCTCTCTCTCTCTCTCTCGCTGTGCATCAGAGAGTTTCTTTCTAAGTGAAAATATGTGAATGCAGCAGCTGATTAATTCTAAGTAACTCTAGGCTGCATGTCCATAAGGGTAAAAAGTTCAGACAGTAACTAATGATCTCATTGTTCTTACTTCACCCAAAATCAGCCATCTATATCTGTTATAGTGTGGTAATTACCAGACTCTATCACTCACTGTGTGTGTGTGTGTGTATGTGTGTTACAATGACTCACACCATTTGCATACTAATTACTAACAGCACAGCTTGCCATTTAATTCTTTAATTCATTATATAGTAAATAAAAAAAAGTTAGAAGTGATATCTGAGGAATAAAACACAACGGGGTGGTCTGCATCACACTGTTGATTATTTTCCTATTTTTTACACAGCATGTGCTGAAAAGTTTTATTGCTCTTATATCACGGCAATTTGCCAATGATTAAAATTTACTAAAGAATAACATGGTTTACTTTTTATCAGTTTTTAGTCACAGTTTTTAGTTTTTAGTTAGTGACATGTCATGTTGAGGAATGACGTGTCCTCAAGACACTTCAGTTGCTCTTATGTCTTTTGACTAGAGGGTTCAAAAATGCTTGACCAGCGGTATATGATAACATGTAATACTGATGGTAAATGAATAGGTGAATTACGGTACATGCTTGTCTCATAAGTGTTTAGTAAGTGTCAGGAAATTTAATTAGGCTGCAATCATTTTTTTGTCAGCACTCTTGTGAGGATTAAAAACACATAATTGCCACTCAGCATGTTATTACCTGTGGTTTAGTCATTCTTGTAACTCTGTGTGTGTGGTTTCTGCACAGGCACTGATGAAGACACCATCCTCATGCTCTTACCCGCCCGGAGCAATGACCAGAGACAAGAGATCAAGGCAGCTTATAAGAAAGCACATGGCAAAGTAAGACCCACCCATATTCACATTCATTCCTTCACTGCTGATCTAATGAGTTTCTTTCATTATCCAGAAGTCTTAAACTTAAAATTTTTTGTTGTAAATCTCAGCCATTGGCTTTTTAATATGTTTTTCCTTTCTGATTAAAATAGGACTCTCTCTGAGTTTGACCCTCTGTATTGCTGTATAGTATATAGTATTTGCTGAGGTTATATGGGATTCATATTGAAAGAAGCTGACTGTGGAACCCAGGACTGTATGATAACATGCATTTCAAATTTGTGCACGTGCGAAAGAACATGATCAATGGCTAAAGAAATCACTTTCAGACCCCCTGGCCTGTACTGTTAGTGAACGATGACTCTATAGGGAACCTCTATTAACAGGGCTGTCAAGCCGAGACCTCAATTACTTTGCAGTCAGTCAATGACTATATATAATCTTTACAGCCTATCTCTCTCTCTCTCTCTCTCTCTCTCTGTAGGACCTGGTGAAAGACCTGAAGTCTGAGCTGGGAGGGAAGTTAGAGGACCTAATCATGGCTCTGATGACTCCTCCTCGTGTGTATGATGCAGATCAGCTCCATAAGGCCATCAAGGTCCTGTCAAATGCCCTGACATCTGTTTCTTGCTTTTCAATTATTTGAAAACCTATTTGAGCCCATAAAGTCTTTGATATATTGAATGTTATATAAAAGACTACTATATGGTGTTTAAAATGAGAGAGAGAGATAACACTTTCACTCTCATCAAGAAATCCAGATTGAACAAATACACAAAAATGTATTCACCACATATTGCATATTGCAGATGAGCAGCTTTTCTATTTTTATCTAAGGTATAAATCACGATGGCTCATGCTGTTATAGGAAAATAATCCAGGACTGGGTGGAGAAAAACAGAAGTGTGAAATGGATTATTGTCCATTTTTAACAGCACATCCAATAGTGTTTCATTCCCCTTGTACCACAGCGATGTGAATGACTACAATTTTTAATTTATTAATGAACAAGACTTTGTGCTTTTTAACCATTTATAGTTGCTTTTAGTGTTTAAAACACTTTGGCGACAAATTAGTTCCTGTTATCACTTACGTTAAAAAATAAAGGTTATCATGTTACAGAGAAACCAAACTCCTTTTTCTTGAATACTTTCCCATAGAAAAAATTTACTGACTGTTAAAAAGTGCTAAAAAAACATATTTCTAAAGTTTAGGATATACTATATATATATATATATATATATATATATATATATATCACATAGTATCTAAACTAGAGCATGGTTGTGATGTATATTATTATTTACCTTTTTTTATTTTTAAACTATTTACACATTATTTACCTTCTGTAATATATTATAGGGAGCAGGTACTGATGATAAAGTTCTGATCGAGATCCTGGCTTCCAGAACGCCTGAGCAGATAAAGGAGATCATCAAGATATATAAGAAAGGTAATCTTTACCATACCTGAGAAAAATATTATGCTGTATATGTATATTGTAATGGTTTATAATCCCACTACTGGGTGTCACTCATTAGAGGATGGGTTTCCTTTAGAGAGTGGTTCCTCTTATGGAGGAACATTTATTCATTTGGCAGATGCTTTTGTCCAAAATGATTTATAATTGAGCTGAACATAATTGAGTTGAAGATGCAGAGATTCAAACTCACAATCTTCAGTATAGTCCAGACTCCTAACAGCAGAGCCGCCATTCCTCTTAGAAGTTTTTTTTTCTTTTTTTGCCACTGAGTTGCTCATTAGGGATCTAGAGCTACATCTGTATTTCTGTAAAGCATCAATGTGAGAATGTCCAATGTTGCAAGCACTATACAAATAAAATCTTTCACTACCATAGCTTGTTTCAAAAAAGATTGAACTTAGGAAATGATTAGACCATCAGTTACACTGTTGATTGCATAGCATATTAACTGGAAATCTGGGACCTGGGAATATCAACATCCAGTAAATTTCTAGCGATAATGATAGCCATAATGACCTGTCACATACGTCTTGATAGATGTACAGCAAGCAAGATGGAGTTTTCAAGTGGACTCCAAGATTTATTACTAGAGTTTCTATTATTCCATTGTGAGAAACCCACAGTGACACTGTGTGCATTCATAGCCACCAGACGCCAATGTGTGTGTCACTTGATCCAGAAACTGGAGAAGGAAAAGCCATCCCTTATACACCAATGGAAAATATGACGGAGAACGCTTTTTAAAATCGAGCCCTTCTAATATGTCCCGTCTGGCTCCATTAAGGTTTGAGTTGTCATTAATCATTTGTTCTTCTCTCATGTTTCAAAACCTAGAGCATGGAGGCAAGCTGGAGAAGGATATCATGGGAGATACGTCTGGACACTACCAGAGGTTGCTGGTTATGCTTTTACAGGTAAATCACATAACTTGAAATTTTTTAATATTAAAGAATATGCTCACAGCCCATAAGTGGTCATGATTCTGACGAAGTGGTGGTTCAGTGCTTAAGGTTTTAGGCTACTGATGGAAGGTTGTGAGTTCAAATCCAAACACTACCAAGATGCCAAGGTCTTTGAGCAAGACACTTAACCCTCAGCTGCTCAGTTGTATCCTGTCTCATTCACTTTGGATAAAAAGCATCAACAAAATGCAAATGCAAAATGATGCAAGTCATTTAGTGCCTTTGATCTCTGATGGTGTCTTTGAGCAAGTTGGTTAACCCCTTAAACTCCACCGGTGGAGATCCCTTACTCCTGAAATTACAGACTTTTCATATTAGTTTCAAATGAGTTACTGAATATTTCATGGTAATTCCTGCCTAATATGCTTTAAGTTGCATAACTAAATAATAAATTAGGAGTTTAACAGGTTAATGGACATGGACTTAGCTGAAAAGCATCAGTTAAACACAATGCAAATGGAATGAAACCAGAAGGCGACACAAGGGCAGAAGGTCAAGCTACAGTTAGTTTGTGCACAGAGGTCAAGATGGTCAAGATGGCTAGATGAGAGATGATAACTTGAAGCCATGGAAACAGTGAGAGAGGTGATAATGCAAGATCAGCCACGATCTCACCACTATCTGATCAAAACTGCTCTAAAGGTGGTCCAAGCGTGAGGATTAATTGCACCTGGGGAGTAAACAGCTGGTAACTCAATCGCAGAGGTTGCCAGGTTGAGAAAAGCTCATCAGCTCTGTCTAATGAGGAATTGTAGGTTGATATCAGTCTTGCCTTGCAAAGCGTCTTGACTTTTAATGTGCTTTTGTTCTCTTCAGGGAGAGAGGGAGCAGGGAGTGGATGAAAGCCGAGTGGAGAAAGACGCCAAGGTAAACAGATCATGTTTATGACTGCTTTCTTGGTCTTATCTTGCCTAAATGATACAATCATAGGAAAGAGGAAAAAGCTAATCCTAGGTCATGTGGATTCTAAAAAGGTTTAAAGATATGAACTTCTATAAAAGATCAAGATATTAAAATAATGATGGTTTGTTTGTTCTGTGTTTATTAGTATGTTATACAACAGAGGTGTGACAAGTTTAAGGTGAACTTACAGGTAATGTGATACACAGGTTTACTTTACAGATGTCTTGCTGGTCGTGTTTCAGGAATTGTTTGCCGCTGGTGCGAAGAAAGTTGGCACAGATGAAGAAAAGTTCATCCACATCCTGGGCAACAGGAGCATCGAGCACCTGAGGCAAGGTAATTGCAGGTGTGTGTAAATACAGAAGGAATGGTAAAGAATGGTATGTATATATATATATATATATATATATATATATATATATATATAT
>CM075009.1:4749530-4761491 GCA_037576675.1 Pangasius sanitwongsei | reverse complement strand
TTCTGCAAGATGCTCAGTAACACTTACAGCTCATTTCCTTATAAAACTGCACACACTGCACCTGAGACTACTGTTTTCCTTTAAAACAAAGGATCGTCACACCAAATATTGACTTTGTTTCATTTATTACTATTTACTGCTCTTTATAGTATTTTTTTTAAATGTTTAAAACGTTTACAAAACATTTAATTTCATTATTTTTGAAGGCATCATTGCTCTACAGCATTTCTTTACACGTGCCTAAGACTTTTGCACAGTACTGTATATATAGGTATGTAAGGAATTAACGATGAAACAACCAGATGAATTGGATCAATGTATCGATTTAAAAGGCAACAAACGAAATCGATGCAGCAATATAAATTCATTATTATTGAATATAATTGATTATTATTGAAAAATGTCAGATCAATGGTGTGTAAAAATATTAATATTGTATAATGATGTGTAAATAGGCTAGCAAGATGATTTGATGAAGTCTAACACTTAAAATAGTCCTTCTCCACGTCATCATTTGCAAATTAATGGCCTACCTCAGATTCTGAACACAGTTGGTCGCATATCAATCGGAGGCTTCTAAACGGAATCGTATCATAATGTATCATAGCAGATTGAGTGGTATCGTCTAATATCGAATCATTGCCTTAAGAAATCATATACTATTGTGTGAAAGCCTGAGAGTTACACCCGTATAAGGACTAAAACATGATGGGGCGTGCTGTTATAGGAAAATAATCAACAATGGGGTGATGTGATTCCTATAACAACACATCCTGTAGTGTTTTATTGCCAACAATTACATTTCTTATTAATTAAAGAATTATATTTCATACTTTTTTTTTAATCAATTTATAGTTACATTTAATATTGTGAAATGTTTATGAAACAAATAAGTTCCTGTTATCGCTTATGTTACAGAAGTTTTTTAAACTCTTAAGTGCTGGAAGACTCCTTCCATAAATAAACGCCTCCTTACAGAAAACATCAGTATCTGAATGACTATACTTAAATAATGACACTTTGTTACTATAGAAATGATAACATATTAGAAAGAGCACATTGATATAAACCTGTAATTTGCCTAGCAGCCAGAACTAATGTCAGAGCTGCTGCTATTGGAAATTAATCAGCACCTTCTGGCCAATCAGAATTGAGAATTCAACAGTACAGTACTGTGGTGTAAGTATATGGAATAAGCAGTTACTATAAAACACCACAGTGGAAGTAAGCTGTAGTAGCATGGTTTAACCTTTACTACTGATACACTGATGTACCGCAAAATAATCATGGTCTAGTAAACTATGCTGACTTTATTAATGCTAGGACACTGTCTGGATAGTAGAAATGCTTCAAGTGTTCCTTCTTCCTCGCCCTAGTGTTCGATGTGTATAAACGGATAGCTGGCTGTGACATTGAAGAGAGTATTTGTGGGGAGTTTACTGGCAACCTTGAGGCATTGCTCCTAGCAGTGGGTAAGAAAAATGCAAAAATAAAGTGGAATATATTAGCAAAAAACATTTTTGACTTAGTGCTTCATAAAAAGCATTCTGGAAATCAATGGAATGAAAGGAAATGAATTGTCTTCACCTTTTTTCTTCCCAGTGAAATGTGTGAAAAGTGTCCCAGGATATTTTGCTTACTCCCTACGTGACTCTATGAGGGTATGAATTACAATTGTAGTTCCACTGGGATACGCTGGAAAAGTAGCATCAGTTTGTTGCTTTTTTTTTTTTTGGTCAGTGTTTTATTTGCTGGTCTGCGTTCCCCAGCGTGCCGGCACTGATGACGAGACTCTGATCAGGATCATGGTGTCCAGGAGTGAGGAGGACATGCTGGACATCAGAGCCGAATACAAGAAGATGTATGGAGAATCACTGTACCGTACCATACAGGCAGGTGCAACACATTCACACCTCACTACTCTGATATATAAACACACACACACACACACACACACATACAAAAGCGAGGATCAGTGTACTAGAGAATGGTGTGAACTGGAAGTGCTGAAGTAGGAACTTTACTTTCCTAGTAGGTCTCATTGCTTTCAAAACACACAGCAGGATAAAACAACAAAAAAAAGACTGTGAAAAGTCTGAAACATTACAATATTTATGTCTGATTTTGTATTTTTCTTTGTCTTCAGGAAGACACTGATGGCGATTATGGAAAGGCTCTGCTCTACCTGTGTGGAGGAGATGATTAATTCTCACTTTTCTTTATTAACCTACGGTTTGCTTATATCCACTCATTATTCATATTTATCATCTCTGTAATTCTTAGCCATAGGTAAGCTATTTTATATGTTTTATATTAGTAACAGTTAGTATACATACATATATACAGAAATTTCTGTTCATAACATCTACATAACATCTAGACTCATGTCTACTTTTTATTTTAATCTTTAATTATGTTTAATGTGTTCGTGATTCAGTAATTCAGCGGTTGTAGTGGGTAGTGTACCAGCATGGAAGTACCAGAATCCCCACCAGAGTAGTTAAAGTGATAAACTACTGATAAACTTGATATAGTGTGATTACATATTTATTCATTTTGAAATAAACCTTTTTTTCACTCACTACTTTTTCACTTTTATACATATGATTTCAGATTGAAAAGCTTTCCTTATTAAGTTACAACTGCTTGTCATTAGGGTGTCTTTTGTGTCTTTAGTTGCCAAGGGGCTGTGAAATATACTGTATAATAAATAATTAGATCATTAGGACCTAAGAAGCCCCAGGTGACATTCCTAATTAATAAAAATAATGCATGGCTATAACTTATTAAGGCATGGGAACAAGATCATTAAGTCGTGGGAACAAAATAAATTAGTTGTCACCTGACTTATTAACATGAGAGAACAAGATAATAATGGAAAAAAAAAAAATTCTAGGAAGAAGAACAGAAATTAATAATGCATTATGCATGTAACATTGTGTATTCTCTTGTGTGAATCTGAAGTAAAAGAGAGAAACCTAAGATTCTTGTGGTCTCAGTAAAACCCTGTATATATGCACTTAATAGATAGATAGATAGATAGATAGATAGATAGATAGATAGATAGATAGATAGATAGATAGATAGATAGATAGATAGAACTTTATTAATCTCAGAATGAAATTTACACATTACAGCGGCAAGCAAAATTACAGTGATCAAGCATGGACTGTTCAAGAAATAATAAAAATAAAACAGGAAAAAATTATATGAAATATAGAAATATAGAATATAAAGTAAATACAACCGTATAGATACAAGTCTTTACAAGAGTAAAGTAAGAGTGACAGTGCAGTGGTATTAGAGAAGAATGAAAGCAAAGATGGCTAGCTACAGCATTCACAGTGCAAGAAGAAGATGCACTTCATTATCTTGTTCCCTCATGTTCCTAATTCTTGGTCATGACTTAATTATCTCGTTCCCTGTTATACACAGGACACATTTATAGTGTTTGTGACTTGGTGTAAAAATGCACCTGCACAGCACATAACCTTAGGGCATAACCTAATGTTTTTGTAATGGCATTTCCCTGCCAGTAGGTGGCAGAGTTGTACTGACAGGTCAAGTCCAGTTCATTGACTTGGTCAAAAGAAGCTTGAGGCTCGCCTAAACCAGAAAAAAAATACTGCAATTACATTCACCTAGAATGATCTGGTTGAGCAAAAGGTTCAAGCATTACATCACTTTTGCCACCCATCATCATTTCAAGTAACACTTGAAGTAGCACTTCATCTAGCAAAAGGGCTTGGACATTGAATGGTGACATCACAGTATCTTTAGTCCTACACTACATACATTAATAGATCAAATCTATTCTGTTGTTTCATGAATGCCTCATCTCCAAACTCATAACAAAGTCAAATCAAAAATAAAGCATAGTCGTTGGTTAAACCTTTTCACTGGTGCAAATCTGTGGATAAAAGAATTTAACTGACTCACCTAAACCGGATGAAGCCAATACTGAAAAATCTTCCCCCCAAAAGTGATTTGTTTGATGAAGTGATGAAACATTAGTCTGCAAAATTGTATCCATTAGTCTATCATTATTCATACTGCTAATCATGTCACTTGTAGGCTTACAATGGTAATTACAAATGGAAAATACTTGTTGATTATTGGCTGTTTGATGTTGATTAATTTCTGAGTAGCTCTCATAGTAGTTCTGACTGCAAGGTGAACACTGCATGTCATTACACATGGATAAAATGTATGATGTTCTTTAAGAAATTAAAATGCTGTTGCTGTGGGATAAGTGAAATAAAACATTTCAGGATGTGCTGCTATTGGAAAATAATCAACTTCAGGGTGGTAACAGTTTCTCTGCTTTGCATCAGGCCACATCACATCATCCTGTCATTGATTATTTTCCTTTAAAAGCAGGACCTATAATGTAGATTTGTTCAGAAATGCAATCACAGCTCTAAACATGACATGTTTTACATGACATTTTGCAATATTAATTGTAAAAGTGTTAATAATTCAATTAAACTAATAATGTAATTGCTTAGAAAGAAATTATCTGTAGGTCACAGAGCATAGACATGTTTTAATTAAACAGGAAAAAGAACCCACTGAGCCAACACCCAGTGACATGTAACTATGACAACAATCATATAGGAATTATCAGAGAGGGGTATTGGACTGGAATGTTAGTAAATAAAATGAAATTTTCCCTTTTCATAAGATTATGAACGTAGTATGAGCAAGCAAAATATTTACACTGCAAAACTGCATCTTGCCAAGTTTCTATTCTATTCTATTTCTTATTCAAGCTTCTTTCTAGAAATAAATGCTTAAAATGCTTGAGGTTATTACTTACATACTACTTAAATGGCTGCTCTAAAATAAGTAAAATGTGTTGAATTGAAATAAGTTAGCACTTAATTTAGTTAGGAGATTGTAAGCGTGGAAGATAGAACAACAGAACTCCTTAATTTTAACACTTATAAAAATAACCCATTATTAGCCAATTATTAATAGCCCACACCTTTGAGATAAAGTCTAAACAGATATAAATGTCCAGAAGTATTATTTGTGCAGGTGTGTGCACAGGCTGATGCATGTGTGTGTGTGTGTGGTTCCACAGCCTAAATCTTATCACTAAACCCTTTCAGTGCATTCATAGCTCCAAATCCTTTCTCTACAAAGGCCAACGGTTGTGATGGAATTTTTTTTGTTAAAAAAAAAAAAAAAAAAAAAGGGTCAATCCGTGTGCCAATCAGAAAGCACAGGAGCAAGGTGTGTAATCAGGCCACTTCGGTCTCAATAGAAATAATTCAACAGGTTCCGCCTACCAGGAAGTAACAATTCCTGAAGGTCTGATCAGAGTTTGTGTGTGTGTGTGTGTGTGTGTGTGTGAGTGTGTGGCACTTTGGTCCTCCACACTAACTAAACCAGAAAGTAAGGCACCGAAACAGTTCATAGGTCTTCAATTTGATTTTTAATCATGCTGGTATGAGAGATTTTTTAAAAATTGGGTTTTGGACACATCCTTTATTTAACATTATACAACAGTTATTTCAGGTGCACTAATTTGATTGGTTGAGTGGTGTTCCAAGAGTGCTTATATTTAGCATTACCGCACTGGGACGTTTCACTGTGTGTATCACTCAGCTCATCTGTGTTCATCACATTCAATTCCACTTTCTAGTTTGAAGCTCATCAGTGGACATGGCAAAAGATACTTTTACATACTTTTCATGAATATCTTTTGACGTGAAATATGAAAGCTCGTCAGATGAATGCATCCTCCACACACTGCAATTTTGTTTCTCCATTATAGTCTACACGACTTGCTGTTTTATTAAACAGGGAGTGTCTGAAGGTTTTTGGTTTGATTCAATGAGTGACCTATAAAACACAACAAAGCCGATTTAAAAAGGAAGAGGTTGAATCATGTGACGTGGGAGCTTTGTGATATTTTATACCTTATTACTATGGTGCCTCTGGAAACATGTGTGTGGTTATTGAATGAATAAAAAAATGAGTGAATGGACTCGATCAAAGCTTGCACGCATAGTGTGTGCAGCTGATTCAAGCAATGGAGCCAAATACATGTGAATTGACAGACAATCGATTTTGGGACAGATATACTGCACAGGAATTAATGTTGTCATGAACCAGGCAATCACATTTCACTCACTCTTTAAGGTTATTTCATTTCAAAACACTCCCCGGTGCTAAATGTGGCAATGTGTGTATTTGTAAAAGATGGACAAATATCCAGTGTGGATAAGACACAGATTGTAGTTTATACTTAACACAAAATGTGTTATAATCATATTAACACACAAAAAGTGTTACTGAACATGTTATTTTTTGAAAAGTAACATTACTGTTTACATTTAAAGTGTAAAGAATTCCCTCAGAGGGACAAGCCAAAGAAGCCTCAAGGGATCTAAATTTATTTTTTAAAAAAAGAAAAAAAGAACCTTCAATGGTCTTTAATATAACCTTTCTTAAAGACCTGTTTTTTTCCCCCCCAAGTGTGTACAGAGCCAAACCAAAAATATTACAATATCAAAATGACAAAATCTGCCTGATCAGGGTTAAGCAGATTTATGACAGTTAAGTAGGGAGGATACATTTCAGCTTTATGTCTGGTCTTAACATGTTGAGTCCTACACCCAGTTAAGTGCCTGAAGGGAAAAAAATACCTTTTCTAGGGCCATTTATCACTGACCTTTAACATAATGGCCTTTTTTACTCTCCACCTCTTTTTAGTTCAGCAACTAGAAAGCTAGAATATTTGCTAGCCAACTAATTAGCTTCAACTTTTAGCTTCTCTATCTGCAACAGGTTCATTATTTTATAAACTTCAGATAAATACAGGTTTAATTTGGCTTCTTTGTAGCTAGCTAGCTTGCTAGAATTTTTTTTAAAATAACTAGCCTGTTTGGCTACACCAAGATAAAAAATAACTTATATGACCAAAAAGGTTTAAAAGATGTAACCGTGTCCAGAATCAGCCCATGTTGATTAAACAGTGCCCTAACTTTGGGAGCCCACACATTTTGTTAGCACGCCTGAAAGCAAATCTTTACACTACGACATGCACAGTTAATCCGAAAATCCATAATACACTGCACAGTTTAGAGAGTAGGTTGTGTTTACAGACACATAAAATTGATTGGTTTGTATAGTTTATAAAATTTCCTTTGAATCATAAATTACATAATTGTTATTAGTGTGCTTCATACACTATATGGCCAAAAGTTTGAGGACATCTGACCAGTCACACCTATATGTGCTTGTTGAACATCCAATTCCAGATTTAGTCCCTCTTTTACTGTTATAGTAATCTCCATTCTTCTGGGAAGACTCGCCCATTGTCCATGCAGCCACAGGAGTGTTAGTGAGGTCAGGTACTGATG
Source organism: Pangasius sanitwongsei (assembly GCA_037576675.1). NCBI lineage: Eukaryota > Metazoa > Chordata > Actinopteri > Siluriformes > Pangasiidae > Pangasius > Pangasius sanitwongsei. Next base: position 4,754,118 of record CM075009.1, on the reverse strand, counting down.
TCAGGCGAGGAGGCCTGGGGTGCAGTCAGCATTCCAGTTCATCCCAAAGGTGTTCAGTGGGGTTGAGGTCAGGGCTCTGTGAAGGCCACTTGAGTTCTTCCACTCCAACCTGTACAGTTGTGTGCTTCCAAAATTTGTGGCAAGAGTTTGGGGAAGAACTACATATGGTGTGATGCTCAGGTGTCCCCATACTTATGGCTATATAGCATAGTTCTTCTAATGCTCCAGTGTAGGAAATTGTGAGTATTGTTTCAGACACAGTGACAATCTCATTTAAAAAAAAAAAAAAAAGAAGTTCTGGTTTGACATCAACCATGTAGTGTTAACAGATAAATGTAGCAGCCGTGTCTAGCCGTGTCTCATTCAGCAATCTTCAGTCTCAACCATAGCAAAGAAGAAGGTACAGACTGAAGACCAGGAGCTGCTGCAATACTCCTCAGCCAATTTTTGTCTGTTAGTAAGGTTTGGGCACGGCTTGTTCTTCCTCTCAGGTGTCGGATGGACCTTTGGCGTGGTTTTGAGAGCAAAGTGTGCGTCCCTAGGTGCTTTTCTGCACATTCTGGCCTTGAGCAGAGCTTTGGAGTCGCGGCATAACGTCTTCTGCTTCTTGAGCGAGCGGCTGATCTGCTTCCAGAACTCATCAACATTGGATGTATACTTAGGACACAACCTGGGTTTAGCTGTGTATTCACAGTGGAGACTCTTTTCACTGCCCTTTTTGCAGGTGATGCTCAAGACAAATGCACCATTATCCTCAACACTGCTTTCTGTGGCTCCCCATGTGCACTGTGTCCCATCTTTATTAGCAATCCTGCCTTTGATTAACTTGCCGTCATCATTTGCGTCTTTCGGGCCACTCTTCTTATGATTACGCAAAGGTATTGTAGGCTTTGGAGACAGGTTGTGCTGCTTTTGCCTTCCTCTTCCCTTCTTCACCTGAGCATTCACCTGTAGGAAGTGCTGCATAATGCAGATGCAGATCAGAATCAGGGTGATGCCTTTTAGGTGTGCCATAATCTGGGAAAAGGTGAAAGGAAAGCAGAGATGATTAGCTACTCATCAATTGAGGTGGAGAAAAACAGTGACTTTAATTCACCATATTTAATATTAACTTTGACATAAATACCATATGATCTACCATAACACCAGGTCTCACTCACTGTGCTTCAGTAGATTTAACTGGACTTGGACTGCTACTGTAATCATCCTGTGCTCATCCCAGGACTCTTATTTACAATATGCTCTTACTTTCAACACACACTACTGTTTGCCTTTACTCTTCTGTATACAGTAATGATTCCTGGTTCCTCTTGAGATTTCTTCTTCATGTTGTCTTAGGGAGTTTTTCTTTTCCACTGTCACCTCTGGCTTGCTCATTAAGCATCTACATCTACACCTGGATTTCTCTAAAGCTGCTTGGTAACAGTGTCTATTGTTAAAAGAGCTACTAAATTGATTTGAATATAAGCAAGTTAACTACAGAAGCCTAAACAAGGCACCAAAGATTATGTTCACAGTAGGAATTATCTTAACTGCCAGTGTATATTTCACATTCCAACCTATGGAAAGTGTCTGTAATGTGGTCTGTGCCTTTTCATCATAAAGCCCCAAGCAACATTCTTTTCACTCTTTTTTTTTTTAAACTTCTTGAAAAATCAGGTCGCAGCTGGGAGGGCAAGTGAAAACAACCAACATGAAGAGTGGTGGAGTGTCGTCATAAGATAAAGCTTGTTAATGAGTAAATGTAAGAATGGTCCATGTACGTTGTGTTCATTCATTTTTCTTTTCCAAATAAAAACCGTTTTTAGCTTTAAAACAATACATATTACAAAAAGCTGTCATATTTTTCATCACTTCACATTCATTTTGGGGCTAAAATAAATGAACTTCTTGAATGACCCAAAGTAGCGACTACTGGGTAGCAGAACAAAAGGTAGATTAAAAATGGTTTACGTGGCCCATTGGTGTCCCTAGTGGTCTAGCGGCTAAGGATCCCACGGTCTCACCACTGTGCCCTCGGTTTGATTCCTGGGCAGAGAACCAACCCAGCCACTGGGGGTGTACTCTCAGTGCCGGTCCCAAGGCCGGGAGGATTGCGTCAGGAAGGGCATTGAGCGTAAAACCGAACAGGCAGACCAAGGAGCCGGTGTGGCGACCCTTAACAGGAGCAGTTAAAAGAACATGGACCAATGGCAAAATTTCAATGCAGAAAAATAAACATTAATAATCAGTTAATCAATCTGATACTCAGTATTGGGCCAATTGCAGCAAAATATGGTGATATGGATATTGGAGAAAACATATCAGATATCAAATCCTATAACAAATATTATGTTTTTCATACTGGAAATTGGTACTTCCATATAAAGAGATGACTGCTTTTTGGTTTCTGAGAATTGCTTTGTTTTATATGTATACTTTATACTTTATTATATTTACAATGTAAGTGATTTTTGTGTGGAAGAGGGTTTAACTGTAGTAACTGTAACTTAGTAATTGTAAAAGAAAACAATATCAGGATGCTCAAGGTTTCAGTATCAGTATCAGAAAAGAATAAGTGGTATGGTAGTTTTGGGACATTCACTTGTCTCCGAGCGCATAGTCATGATTAGAGTAAAGGCTAGCTGCAGAAAAGTCTAAGCTAGATCAAACAGCGCGAATTCCTAATAATGCTAACATTATTATTAATAACAAATCTAATCTTTAAACAACTTGTTATAAAATTCCTTACATCCACACATTTTTTACACCAACACGCTACCTGTCACCTTGGTTGTCTTCACCTCCCCTCTCAAACTTGCAGTTTTTCCTTTTGGTGCTTTAAGTCGTCCTTTTAGAAATCCTTTCTATAAAACTTACAGAATGCCCTTTTGTAGAATCCAGTTGTGTGATTTTGTAAATTTTCCTTTGCTATTCCTGACACAGTTGCCTAGGAGTTTTGCTCTGCAAGAGCACCTATGCAGGTTGGCAACTGTACCAGCACAGAGACAACAAATCACACGCTTGCCTTCCCTCATGGCGTGTTTGTTCTGGCACTAAGCAACATTAAAAAATTACATTAAAACATTTTCTTTTTTCTAATACATCATACAGAAAGGGAGTTACAGAGAGATACACTCAAGAAGACAGAGAGAAAGACAGAAAGAAAGAGAGAGAGACTCAGGAAGACAGAAAGATCAGAAACTAGCAAAAAGACAGACACCTGGTGAGTGGAAATGAGAGATATTTAAAGAGAGGGAGAGACAAAGCATCAGAAAAATACATGCAAATAGAAAACAGAAAAATTGAACCCCTGCTAAAAACATCCAGCACAGATTTAAAACAGCTGAAATGTAAAAAAAAAAAAAAAAAAAAAAGTGCAAGAAAATCAGCAAAGTGGCCAAGAATACAAACTACTGTCTTAATCCATGTATGTTGAGGACTCTAAGGTCTCTGGTAATGAATAAATTGTATGCAGATTTTCAGCCCTGATCAAATGCTTTCAGAACTAACCAGCAGTGTTCAGCAGTAAGAATACTGATCTCAAGCCCTAATATGGCTGTTAACCTTAATTTTCTAGAATTAATCTGTAAACTAGGCTAATGAACAAGCTTGCAGATGATAGTCTATTTAACTCAATACACTTAATATTTAACACAACATGGAAATTCACAGATAGTAACCTTTAAGTTTGAAACTCTGAGAAATATACAGCACTGTTTATTTTCACACTAGCTGTGGAGCCGAGGCGTGGCAGCCTTCAACATAAACATAGCCGCAGGTAAAGGTTCCAGACCACACATGCAGCTGTCGATGAAACGCTACACACTGACGTAACTGCTTACATGCCAGCTGCTTATTTAACGCATTTGTCAAACAAAACAAGGCAAGATCTCAGTGTTTTTATTGCTGACCATATTACTAATAATGATCGTTTGTAATGGAAATACGTATTATTTGGTCTTTGTCACAAAGATAAATGTACAAATGCCGACATAATACTTTTTTTTTTTTTTATACCACAGCGCTGCTGAATTCTCGAATTTGATTGGTCAGAAGGTGTTGATTAATTTTCTATAACAGCAGAACGGACAGTAGTTCTGGTTGTTAAGCAAATCAAAGGTTTGTATTAATGAGCTTGTTCTAATATGTTATCAGTTCTGTAGCAACACAAAGACAACAGAGAATGTAACTAAAAGTGGTGTAAAATATGTGGTGTCAGTAATTAATAGATTTAATAAAAACTGTAATTACTGGCAGACTGCTGTGGTATAAGAGGAATAAAACACTTTAGAACATGCTGTTATTGGAAAATAATCAACTTTGGTAACAGGATGTAACAGTAACTCTGTAGCACTGTGTCAGGCCGCATCACACTACCCTGTTGTTGATTATTTTACTATAACTGCACACCCGTTGGAATGTGCTTTATTTCTCACATTAAATTCCACACCATTTGTAAAACTACAGGCAAAAACATTTTTCATCATCTTTCAAAAAAAATATATAGATACACACACACATATAAACACATATATATATATATATATACTGTATATATATATATATATATATATATATATATATATATATATATATATATATATAT
>CM075009.1:4684294-4749430 GCA_037576675.1 Pangasius sanitwongsei | reverse complement strand
AACATTTTTCATCATCTTTCAAAAAAAATATATAGATACACACACACATATAAACACATATATATATATATATATATATATAGTAAACACAACAAGCCATACATGAAAAGTCACATATCTCACCCACAGAGTAGAAAAATAACTCTTATAGCTAGATTACACACAGCATACTAGCATATTAAGAAAAACTGGAAAAACTTTGAAATACTTTTTCTGTCAGAAATTTCTTTGCCGTTCTAAGGTTTTTACACTGATTGCTTTCTTTTCACATACATGCACAGACATAGACTGCTTTATTGTTAGCGTTAATGTTCCTCAAAAGGCAAAGTAGCTAAACTGGGCAGTTGTTAGCTCTTCAGAGGCACTTACACACAAAGACAACATTTCTTCAAATATAAATGATTCAAAAACATTTTAAGACTACTTCATTGTTTGGATTGCAAATTCTTTGTAAATTCTTTAAAGTGTGATTAAAATGCTCAAAAAGGTCTGATTAACAATTCTTGTGTATAAATGTGGCCCCATGTTTACCTGTGAATATTAGTGAATAATGTTACCTACTGTGTTTCGTGTGTGCAGCTGGAGTTCAGTGTCCTAACACCTGAACTCCTGGAAAGCGCTTTTTATAGAACACACACACACACACACACACACACTGTTGGATAATCTCTTACAGGAATGTTAATTTCATAGGCAAGGAACTTGATTTGGCTTGCCCTCACTGATGCAAAGTAACGCCTGCACACAATCTGGTATCTCAGTGCTTCAATTGACTTTCATTAGCAGCTGTGTTTGTAGCCTTTAGACATAACAAATCTTGGATTTTTCAGAGGACTGTGTGAAGAAAATAAAACCTCAAGGCTTTGGCTGAGGTATTTAAACTACTTTTGAGCTGTTATTTGCAGAATGAAAAAAGTGCCCCTACAACCTGTATTTTTGTCTTTCATTGTTGAATTTGTTGATCAAATTCAAATTGTATTCCATGGCTCGAATTTGTGTGCAAATTTTCAAATTCAGTGTTATAATAATCAGATATAGAAATGTCAGTTTTCAAACTCAATTTTTGGTGACACAATCCATCTCCAATCCAAATTAATCAAATTTTCAAAAATCTATATCCAGTGACTTAGGAAAAGCTATTATTTCAGCCAACGAGCCCATGTGGTGTTTGAAAATTTGAATCTGAACTGAATGGATTGTGCCACCAATCTAATTCATCTACCAAATTTCGCTTACAAATTAGAAGTAAAAGCAAAAAAAAAAAAAAAAAAAAAGCTGATTTGTCCATTTTATATTTAGGTTGTAATAGCACATTTCTCATTCCATATTATTCACCTTTCAAATGAGTAATACCAATACACTTACTCCTATAGATGTATATCAGCTTTAAAAGTGCCCTTTAAAAAAGGATTAATGTGGCATTTGACTTACCTCAGAAGTAAGATGTTGGAGATTGGAATTATATCATTGTCTGCCTCTGTGCATTCGAGGTACAAAGTAGGAATAAACCATGGACGCCTCCATATTTGTCTTTGTTTGTAATTGATTGATATCAAGCAAATACAGAAATACACAAGCATAACTCATTTGAAAGTATGATATGCTACTTTGTTTACTGCTGATGCTGTGCACAGCCATGTTGATTTGATGTCACTTGCTGAACTCGGAGGAACTCGGAGTTGAGGAGATCCTCCCAAGTTCCTGAAAATTAATTCCAAGTTCCAATTTCCTGGTCGGAGGTTGGGAATTTTTTTTGTTTATTATTCAACAATACATCATGATTTGTAACTGGTTATAGTTATATTTTAATGTTATGGAACATCCCTGAGACAAGTTAGTTCCTATTATCACTTATGTTATAGCAACATTTATTCCCTCTTCTTTCTCTAAATTGTAGTTAATAAGAAAAAAAAATTCAGCTTGTCATGCTACAGAGAAACGCAATGCAAACTCCTCTGTCCTGAAGACTGACACTGGAGACTCCTACCATAAATGTCCATATCAGTGATTATATGTTTTTCTTTGTTAACTAAAATTTTTTTTAAAACAAATCTGTTAATTATTAGCCTTATAGTATGTGCAGCGTCCATTATAGAAGTTCCTGCTAATTAGCTGTTACTGTAGGAATGATAACATTATTAGAAAGAGCATATTACTATAAACCTGTCATTTATTTTATAGCCGGAACTATTGTCAAAGCCATGTCGTTATAAAAAATTCATCCTTAATAACCATTATTACCTTATGATTTGAGAATTCCATGATGGAGTATAATATTTTTATGCTATAATTATGTTATAATATATTTATAGTATAATTTTAATAAAACTTGCATTAAATTAGAGAAGAGTTTATTAGTGGTCTCAGACTTTTGGACCCCACTGTATATAATAAAACTATCATATTATAAAATATCAAACTTATGATATAACACAGTGATATTAAAGACCTCAGGACAAGCACTTCGATTCAACTGAAATTTGTGCTTTGGTTTATAAATCACCAGTGCCCTCTGCTGTAGGTTTGACCAGCCATAGACAAAGATTTTTTTTTAAAAAGTCAACATTTATTCATCATACTTTCAGACATTCATACACTGTTGATCATTCAGTGAAGTATGCATCTTCTACACTAGTTAGTGAAGTAACCTGGTTACTTTAGTAAAAGTAATCTGGTTAATTCTTACAGCAAAACAAATCTATCTAATGAGTCCCCGAATTTGTCTAAACCTCTGAGGAGGTGTCTCTATCTGTACATTTGTAACAATGCCCAAAAACTGTCTGAGAAGTGCTGACCGTGTGATACATGAGGTTCTGAGCATGCATAAAGGTCCTGTTTATTATAGTAGACATATCTGGAGAGTAAACGTCATTTGGTTGTTTTACACATTGTAGAGTGGAATCAAGGTCTGTGCAACTGACGTCTGTATATGACGATACGGAGGGTCTTCACTACACGTCCATCCAAATCTCTTCCATTCTAATGACATACACTGCACACTCAGTTATCTTCTGCTTTCTATCGAATCTCTCCTTTCCACAGAACTGCACCAGGCTACTGTGTGAAGATTTTAAAATTTTTCCTCCAGCTGGATTTATCTGAGGAACAAGAAATTATTAGTCATGACATGAACATTTAGAGTAGAATTTAACCATAATCACAATATAAAGCAATTAAAATGCATATCTTACTTTATTTTGTGAACCAGCCGATGACTTTGGTGCAGAAGTCCTGCATGCCGTGCCAGCAGTACTGCTGTGCCAGGTTCTCAGCTGACCTTGTGGGTGCTGGAGTGGTTGTAGTTGGTGCTTGTGTAGCTGCCTTTGGTGCCAAAACCTTCTTTAACGTTGTTGTTTTGGTCGCTGGTTTGGATGCCACAGGTTTCGCCGGCTCTGCTTTGACTTGGTCTGTTTTGGCCTTTGCAGGTCTGGCAGGTGGAGGTCTTGTTGGTTGAGGTTTTGCAGGCTTTTGTCTAGTTGGCTTTTGTCTTGCACCATTTGGTTTCTGTTCTGGCTTGGCTTGATCAGAATGTGGCGCACTTGTAGGTGGTTCAGGCTTAGCTTGCTCAGGTTTGGGTTGGTCCTGCTTGGCAGCTGTGGTTTGTGTGGTTTGTGGTTTTAGTGGTCTCTGTGCCACAGCGGCCGAGGAACCAGTGGTGAAGACCATCTGTGATTCATCTGACGCTTTCTTGCACATGGTAGGCTTGAGGTTTTTTGGGCCCTGGCAGGCATTGTTCAACTTGCGCAGCTCCCACATTATCTGCGTGAAGAAGTGCCGAGGGTTGGTGTTGTAGTTGCGGCAAATGTCTGGCTTGCCCTCATACTCGCACCAGTAAGATGCTTCCTGGCCCATGCAGGAGACACGCAGCCTGGTCAGCTCCCCATGTCCCGTCAATGCCATAGAGCATCGGTCCTTGGTTTTCGTAACAAACTGGATGGGTTCTTCCCAGTTGCTTTTACTCCTACCCGCTTCAGCAGCATCTTCTACAACCTGGTTGTGAGCAACAGCTACCCAAACGCAGCAGGACAAGACGAGTGCACAGCTCAGGATCTGCATGCTGCCAGCTGGAGACGGAGTGTGAGACAGCAGATTGCAGCAGGCTGTGAACAGACTGAGCGGCCTTGCTCTGGTATTTATGGTCACGGCTCACAAAGACGGCTTTTAGGCCAGAAAAAAAAATGTATGGAGACGTGTCTTCTCACCGGGGAAGAGGGCAAGTTCAACCCCCTCCCTCTGACTTGCATGGTCGCCTGGGGACTGTCAAATAGATCCTGCACACATATGAAACCAATTTAAAGGAGCATGCAGGGATGTAAGGCAAAAAAAAAACAAAAAGAGCAAACACCCAAATATGGAACTTTGGTGGCATGTTATGCAATTGATGGGAATTTTGTGAATTGTCTTGTAGGTCAAACATGGAAAGTCTTCCAATAAGACCCAGCTGCTGAAATCACAACTTCCAACAACTCAATCAGTGTCTGAAGGTTCAAAACATGTGCATCCTACAATGCAGAACATTCATGAGTGGTTTCATTGTGTAGGAAACTTGCAAGATCATTAAAATTCAAGAACAAAATTAGCACTTCAGACGTGAGCTTAAAACATGGGTGCTGAGGGAGATGCCTATGAGTGAGAGTGAATAGGTTTATATTTGTGTGTGGATGTGGGGTGTGTGTGTTGGGGGGGGGGGGGGGTAGATGGTCTTGTTTTCATGCATTCAATGCCTTTTTGAGAAAGGGGGGCCAAGATCAGGAATGTAAATACCATGGGGGCCCTTAACGCCTTCCTGCCTTTGGCCCTGAACCAAGTCAGGGACCAAGGATCTCAGTCTTTCTCCTGGTCCTTTTCTTCCTCTTAGAACTTTAATGCTTATGGGTGAATAATAGATTAGGCAGATTAAAAAATAGAAGATGGTTAGTGAGATAGCTGACAGACTCATATAAACACTGATCTGTATTAATACAAAAAAAGAACATTTACCAGGTTTAACTTTATGAGTAACATACTAAGATTCTTGTTTTTACTTTTAACAAAATTTCCTATTTCATGTAAGAATTCTAATTAATATTCAAATACAAATACAATGAAAGTGGTAAATAGGGTGGTAGGTACAGTGGTAAGTCACAAGAAAACCTTCATATTTTTTGCTGAAATGGTCAAAACTTGTCTTGCTGCATTTGGGCAGATGTACCATATGTTCAAATTTAGCACCTTTACCAAATCACAACCCAAAGTCCCTGGCGGTCTAGCAGCTAAAGATCCCATGCTCTCACTGCCGCAGCCTGGGTTTGATTTCTGGGCAGGGACCCAACAGAGTCACTGGGAGCGTACTCTCAGTGCCGGTCCCAAGCCAGGATAAAATGGGAGGGTTGCGTCAGGAAGGGCATCCGGCGTAAAACCTGAGCCAAACCAAACATGCGGACCAATGATCTGCTGTGGTGACCCTTAATGAGAGCAGCCAAAAGAACAACAACCAAATCACAAACAAACCACAATTTACTGAATACTTTTCTAAGAGTGTAATGTAGGCAGCTAAAGATGTTCTATTAGCTGGAACATTTGAGAGTTCAAATCCCCGGGCTGCAAGAGAGCTGCTGTTAGACCTCTGAGCAAAGCCCTGAACTTCTCATTGGTTACTTCAAAGATTTTTTTTTGTATTGTGTCTATGGGTAAAAGCACTACAGAAATAAAATGTCTACTAGCTAAAAGCTTAGTGATTGATCATCTAGATGTTTAGCATCACTGAATGTTGTTCAGTTTGTCCTGTTTGGGGGCACCGTACAGTGGTGCTTGAAAGTTTGTGAACCCTTTAGAATCTTGTACATTTCTGCATAAATATGACCTGAAACATCATCAGATTTTCACACAAGCCCTAAAAGTAGATAAAGAGAAAAGGTAGATAAATTTGTTTAATTGGGTTCTCTTTATCTACTTTTAGGATTGTATGTAGGCACAGGATTTCCCTTTCAGAAGGAGCTGAACTACCCAAAGAAAAAACAATACCTGCAACACCCAGGATATTATACTGACATTTTTCACAGTTGTTTACTTCAGGCAGTTCAGGCAGTCTGTGAGCTGCTGTGATAAGTGAATTTCCCCACTGTGGGATCAATGAAGTTTATCTTATCTTATCTTAACCACTTGGAATTGAAATCAATCCATGTTGGCAACTGCCTCAGCTGTTAAATGCCATATGATGAATGTCTTTGAGAAAGATTCAGACACCACCAGGACATACCAACACTGCAGTGCGTAGTGTGTAATGAAGAACGTGAACCACAGCCAACCTCGAGGAACTTAAGTGGGGTGTACGAAATCAGGTAAACATTTTATTCAAGGCCTGCATAACACTGTCATGTCATATATATAATTCTCATATAATGAACAGTTATGATCAAAAAATATCTAGCACCTGACATTATTATCACAAACAGAAATATGAAAAGCCTAGCAACAAACGAGCAGTGAAACAAATTTGCTCCTTGTACCACTTGTTTAAAAATTACACAGGATTTTTTTTGTTTCTTTTTTTTATAGTGACGTGTTACATTCACACTTCGATAGTTTGCCAGTGATCATTTGAAATTGCCAAGAAAAACAGGATTTATAATAACTAAGAGACCTGAGTTCTACAAAAATAGGATTTGGCATCAGTGATTTTTTTTTTTTTTTTTTGTGGAGAGTTCTATAACTACGCCTACAAACTCCAGCTCATGAGCTTTTGTTAGTACCATATGGAGGGCAGTGCTTTAAAAATGTTCATTCATAGAAACTAAATTACATCAAAACTGCCACATTGTTATTTCCTCTAAAAAGTTAGAGATGGTATTATATACATAAAAAATGTATCTTGAACATTTCAAGACACAGAAGTGACAAGGATGGCAATTTGTCCACCAAAGAAGAACGTTCGCTTACATATGATTTCAGGGTGACGTTAAGTATACCATAAACATAAAGGCAACAGTTCATTCAGCCTCTGCATGGCTCTACAGCGATCCCATATTGCATTATCACGACAGTATTAGCACATATACAAGCATGTGTTTATATACATATATATATATATATATATATATTCTGTAAGGTTGTTGGCTCATAAATGGCATGATCCCTTTAAACAGCAGTTTGTGCTGTAGGTAGTTAATGCCTTATACCAAAAAAAAACCAAAAAAAAAACCCCTCCAATCTCATCCCTCAGACAAGCTGGAGAGGTAAGTTCAGGAGATTAAAAATGAACGTAGAATGTTGAAGTCGCACAAAAAAACCTGACTGCACAATGACTGTAAACAAGGATTTGCGTATCTACTGTATATAGTGGCTGAAAGTTGTATGTTTATGTCCCTGACTCCATGACTGCTGTAACGGTCTGATGTGATGTTTGTTTCAATCCATGTAAAGTTCACAAAAGTTCCAGTGTTGGAGTTGCTAGTTTATTAGTTACTAATAAACTTGAAACTCAGTGTAGAGTGGAAAGTGAAGACGAAGACCAGGTTGTGGTTGTTGTGTCTGGGCATCCTCTTCTGATCCCATCCCTCACTCTAAACTGGGGCTTCTGTTCAGGTGGGTCTTAAAAAAAAAAAGGAGAGGTATAATATATAATGCACCATAAGCTTAAAGTATTCACCAAGTCAATGATTTAGGCAGAGGTGCCAACATCATGAACACAAAAATCCTAGCGTGTATGTCAATAGACGGCTAATTTGTCTTTTTTTCAGATGTGCCACAAGCAACAGGAACATTTTTTCACTGGCAAAAGACACAAGAGTCCTGCCCATTTCTCACAAGACTCAGGCTTGTGAATTTACATGTCCATCGAGATAAACTGGGTGTGAAGCGAAAGTAATTGCTACTAGAAGCAAATATGCATCTTTCACCTCCTTTCCCTTTCAGTGAATTAGCTTTTCTGCCTGCTGAAATATATCTGCATTTAGTCTGACCTATGTTTTAACTAAAAAAGCAGAAAAGCAACATTACTTTAGGTGTCTCCTGTATCACTGTAGCAAGAGGTCAAAAATCGTAAATGCTACAGGTTAACTGCCAATGTTGGCACCTCTGTATAGGTAAAAGAAAGACTTAAAAAAAAAAAAAATGCCCAAAGACTCACAGTCTAGGAGTTTCAATCAGTTTCCAGTAGCACTAAAAACAGAGAGTGAGAGAGAGAGAGAGGAATGATGAGGATCACACACTTTTAAGGAAGTGCATTAAAAGGTCAGTTTAAGTGTTAATGAGTGAAAATGAGGTGCGAAAGGGTCGAGAGTGACCACAAAGAGGAATCTTGGTGAGATTTACAGAGATTTTAAACACATCTAAAGTCACACAGCAGATCACAGTGATATTAAGGAAGCATAGTGAAGACCATCACACAATATGAAAACATTAAGCTCCATTATCAGTCTTATATGCAATGTAGAAGAAACACTAAACATGTGACTGGAAGATTCAAACTGCACACAGAGATGTGAGTGACTGAGCACAAAAATCAGCACTGTTCAGGGTTCCCACTCCTTTTTTTTTTGTTTTTTTTAGAGAAAAAAAACATTTCCATGACTTTTCTGTGACGTATAGGCATGACAGCGCATGTTCGCAGAGGGTCGTTTTAGGATTGCTGACAATTTACAGAAACAGTGCATTACCTTACCTTAAATTTGACATACAGTCGGAAACAAATGACCTGCGGATGGATCCAAGATGGATGCCGGATGTTAGCTAGCACCCAGTGAGTAAAGTCATTTCAAATACAGAAAAAAGACTGATAGTAATTGAACCTTTGTATATCTTTTAAAAGACATAAAAAGGACGACTGTAGTGACCAGCCATTCAACTTAATATAGTACAAAAAATTGATATTTATTTATTTTTATTGGCCAAGTCTGTCATCCAATGTTACGGACATCCATATCTGTATGTCTCAGCTCTTTGGACTTGCGATATGATAATGTAACATTGATATTGTGATAATTTACTTCACTTAATGCACTTTTCTAAGATGTTGAAGGTATTGCAATATAAAAAAAAAAACTTTTATAATAGTTACAAATTCACCTGATAATGTTATATAATTCTGTACAGTTTTAAATATTTAATTTTTTTTTTTACAAAAGTTCTCAATTGAATTTAAAATGTATACATTTCTACAGATTTTTCCCCCACCACTTTCAGTGTTACATCATTTATTTGTTGTGCACATTAAATAAAAGTATCAAATCCATTTATTTTAGTTTAAAAAGGCAAAACTTCTGTTTTACAGGCAGTTTGTTTGCAAACCTATATATCTTGATGCATATTGTATCTCACAGCAATGTCTAAGCATCACGATACAGTATATGTGTCATATCACCCACGCCTAAGTTGTTAATGCTGAAATATATGTTGAGGAAGACTTGTCAAAAGACGTATTATTCAGTGACAAATATTTACATTATAATTAGTGGCAACTCCAGTAAAGTGTTCATCTGTTCAGACATGACACTAGAGCTCGCCAAACCGCAACTCTGAACGGAAGCTCAAACTTTTTAACACTAAAATATGCCATCTTGGTGCCATAACAGCCTAAGTCGACATTTTACAGGACATTTTACACATTTTCTGGTTTCCTTGTTTACCAGGCGTTGTTTTGGATCGGAAAATGAGCATATAAATGTTTATGTTTTCCAAGATGTGTGGGAACCCTGACTGTCAGATCATTCATGCAAAACATGTGAGATATGTGAACTCAAGACAAACAAACAGAAAGATGTGCTCATCACTTCTAATCACTTCAGCGATAGTCAGTACCTTTGTGGAGTACTGAGGAGAAAAAAAACAAAGGTTCCTCCTTGGTGTCACCAGTCGCCATGGCGAGGGGGCGCTGAGGCCCGTGGGAATCGAGTCATAGTGTCATAGGCAGGGAGGCTTAAGGAGAACAAGTGGAGAGATGATCAATGCCAGGGCACTCTTTTCTACAAGACTCACTCATTCCCTTTCAGTGTGCCAGAGGAGCAGGACGAGAGCGTTCCCATGCCACACAGGACACCACAGAGTTCACCCGCTACATGGACTAGTTATCTGCTAACATCGGGTTGAAAAAAGCTTAGCTTTTTGCCTTAAAAAAAAAAAACAATATTAAGCCTCTTAAAACGTGTGGTATTGTGAATTGAAGATATTGAAAATATTTTGATATTCCAGTACTGCAACATAACTAAAAATAGCAATGTATGTATTCCTGGGACATTCTAGCTAGTTAGTTAGCTGACACTAGCTAGAACAGGTAAGAGCGTTGTTATGGTTACAGTGTGCATGTCCCATGCCACTTTTTTTTTTCAGCTCCAGCAATTGACTACTCTGTAAAACAATGCCAAGTGTGAAAGCACCCTCAAATAGTTTGTTTGAGGCAAACACACTGACCTCCCTGACCCACAGCGGGACGAGTGGAAGGTCTCTTTCATACCAGTGGGGTCAACACAGCGGGAAGTGTGTCTATGTGCCCTGTGTGTCATGTCAGTGCTGCGTCTTGACCTCTGTTACACAACCAGGTCTGAGAAATTGAGACGGCTCGAACACAGGCATGCAGTTAGTATATAAAAACAGCCCGGTGCAGGAATAACAGTCGAGTCAGAGTCACATGCAGGAACATGCTGCACACGAAGCAAAAGAATAAACAAAGAAATAAAATGAATTTGAAATTATTTGAGATCATGAGTTCAGATTTATTTGGGGGCGTGCAGTTAGTACTGAGCTCAGACACTGGCTGTACTGGCTGAGCTAGCTATGACGCTAACTGGAAAGGGAATTTTTGCACCCAGCATGCATTGTACCTCCTACACGTGATTATATTTCCTTCAATCCTGTCACCAAAAACCTAAAGGCGGGCAATACGGCAATCTTGTTATCGTGACTAATAGCGCTCCAGCACTTTGTTCATCAATATCTCTAGAACACAAGATCAGTCATGGAGAACTGATCAGCCAATAGCGTCACAGAGCCAAATTTAAGCTGCACAGCAACAAGTATCTGATTGGCTGCTAGCTAAATATTTTATTATATAGAACTGTGCAAAGGTTTTAGGTCAGGCTTATTCAACTAAAATTTGTCCTATTACATACATTTTTTGTTTACAGTTACCAGTTCTGGATGAGCAAAAAACATGATTGAATGGCAACAAATTACCTTTTGTGTAAACATTAATGATTAGTATAAGACTACAAGTTTTGTTACCAACAACTTTTGCGGCCAATTTTGACTAGCGTCATTGATGAACAGATGAGACGCATCGGTTTTGAGAGTGACAGTAAATACAGACTTCTCTGTCCATTCATCTTTAAAGATTCTGCTTTTGTCTTTTAAATCTTAAAAAAAAAAAAAGCCATGTCATCAGTTCCTTAATCAGACCAAAGAGAGTAAATAAAATGAAAAATCAATGAAAGTCTGTTCAAACTCTCCTCTTTCTGAGTGAACAGCTCTAGCCTTGTAGCTAAGCTCTGGTCCGATGAGCTGCCTTCAGCTAAAGAATTTACAATTTTGCATGTGATTGGATTAGAAAACTAGAGTGGCTGAACTGTGGCCAGTTTTTTCCCCCTATACGTATATTAGCTCTGCTACAGTATTTTTTTCCCAAGTACTCTGCTTGAAATCCTTTGCTGGGACATTTTGTGGACTGTGGTCCGGATACTGACAACTAGCTAGCAAAATTTGATTCGAAAGATTCTTTCAAAAATAATTACCTCAAAACTGAAAAAAAATAAAGTAAAATAAAATAAATTTTTTTGTACAAATTTAAGTGTGTAAGACCTTTGCACAGTACTGTATGTAGTTTCTATATACTGTATATGTTTAATTGAACTCTTAGGGAAAAAAGGGAGCACCCTAAAGGTTTATTCAGTTCAAAAGCTTGTATGTAGAACCACAAAAAACTGAGGATTGGGTTTCCCTTTCAGAAAAGGTTCTAAACAGAACCCCTTTAGAAAACTAGAACCATTAACCATCCCAAAACTCCTGAAGGAACTCTTTGTTCACTAAGAGTGCCACTTCTTTTAGCTTGTTTTTAAATTTAATGTGGGCCTATTATTTTAGTCGGTGCAGTGAATTTGTTTTAGCTTGTTAGCAAACCATGAAAACACTGAACGTTATGATACATACTTTATGCCGTGAAATTTTAAACACATATTTGCCGTATCGCCCACTATTTCCAAAACCTCGCATGCAAATCAGTACTGTTTGATCGATTCAGTGCAGGGGGGTTCGGTTCTTTTTACCTTGACATTACAGGGTTTTGGATACCTTGTATATGTTCATTATAATAACCATTATTACCAATTTCCATACTGAAACGAAACATTAAATACAAACAAAAAAATCAACAACAAAATAAGCAATGAGACAAATGACATGCGATTGGACAGTTAGGCCTCATAAATGTGCAGGTGAGCATAAAACAGCACAAGTACAAATTGTAAGTGTTTCGGTGTATTAATGCAAAAAATTTTTACACAAACTGTATGTGATATGTAATATAATTGATGATTTTAACAGCCCTTTATGTTAAACAAGGGAATTATTAAAAAAAAAAAAAGAAAACACAGTCTTACACACACACACACACACACAACACAAAGACGAGCAAGACCCTTCACCGGAGAAGCATTCAAAGGCTTAAGCTTAAGAACGGAGAGATTTTTGTACAAAAAGATTTCATATTAATGAGGTTCTCAAAGAGGAGAGCAGGAGGAAAATTGGAAAAAAAAAAAAAAAAACAGCTTACGTTTTCATGGGAATTGTGTCAATGCTAAAAAGATACAAGACAAGCAAATAACATTAATCTTCCACCATAGAGGCTTATGTACACTGACATGTCTCCGGTCAAGACACTTGGTGATTCTTTTAACGTTTCAGCACTATTTCATTACTTGTAAGAGTGTGAATGATCGAACAATACAATGAAAACACTGAGTATCTACAATATAGACTTTTTCTTTTTTTCTTAAAGTGCAAAGTGCTGGACAGAGAGAGACAAATAATGGAGGAAGATGGAAATTGCAAGAATCGGTTATCATAATGTGAAGTGCCAAGTTCCCGAGACAGAGGAACTGAGACCGAGGAAAGAATGGGGGGGAAATAGAGGGAAAAGAAAAAGAGAGAGAGAGAGAAAAAGGAGTGATGAGAAAATATTTTTTACTTCCACACTACTGTAAGAAGCTTCCAGAATTCTGACCACCTCCAACTAAATAAGCGGTGGTTCAATTTAATCATCACAGGTTGCGTTTTAGTTGTACTCACTCGTCATAGACGTCCTCGGTGTCCATTCTGCGGTAGAACTTGGCCAGCCTCACAGACAGGATGATGCTGGGCAGCAGGAAGAGCGCGGAGCAACCCAAACCGAACCAGAACGTGTTCTGCAACACACCGACACTCAAGGTTCACAATCAGTGGACAAAATATGAACTGTGTGGTTTCCATCGAATAATATACCACAGCGTGGTCGAATTCTCAAATCTGACTGGGCCAAAGGTCTTGATTAATTTTTTATAACAGCAGCTCTGACTGTAGTTCCGGTTGCTGTTTATATTAATGCGCTTGCTCTAATGCATCATTTCTATGGAAACAACTCATTCACAGGTACTTACAGTATATGGCAGATGCTCCATGTAATTCAAGCCTAATAAGCCTTATAAAGCCTAATAAACTATAAACGGATAAAAGTTATGATGTGTTGTTATTTAACTAATTGTTGCAGTATTAGTTAAATAACAACACTTCAGGACATGCTGTTACTGGAAAGTAAACAACTTCTGGGTGGTAACAGTAAATCCGCTTCAAGTCAGGCCATGTCAAACCATTGAGTAGTTTCCTATAACAGCACACCTCTGAGTGTTTTATTGCCCAGCCCTAGGAGGCATATCTCACCGGCTGCTTGTTATTAGGAACACTTCATACTACGAATCTCCTGCTCCACCACATCCCAAAGATGCCCTATGAGAGTCAAATCATGTGGCTCTGATGAAGTACTCTGAACTCATGGAAGCAAGCTGAGTTGACTTTGTGACATGGCGCATTATTATACTAGATGCCATTATAAGATGGATAAATTGTGGATATAAAGGGATGCACATGGTCAGCAATGATACTCAGATAGGCTGTGGCATTTTAACAATGCTTGATTGGCATTAAAGGGCCCAATGCATGCTTAGAAAACATTCCCCACATCATTACACCACCACCACCAGCCTGAACTGTTGACACAAAGCGGGTTGGGTCCATGGAGTCACACCGTTGATGCCAAATTCAGACAACGTGCATGTCGCAGCAGAAATTGAGATTCGTTAAACCAGACTTCCACTCTCTAAATCCCATTTTAGCCTCAGATTCCTGTTCTTGGCTGACAGGAGTGGAACCCAATGTGGTCTTCTGCTGCTGTAGCTCATCCGCTTCAAGGTTCGACAAAATGTACATTCTGAGATGCTTTTCTGCTCACCATGGTTGTAAAAAGTGTTTATCTGAGTTACTAATAAAGTGGCTGTTGAGTGTTTTAACTCACATCTTATAGGTTCAACTGACTTCAGAGGTTACAAGAGCACTCCAGTCACAAGAAGGAAGTGGTTGAAGCATGCTAACCTCCACACATTTCAGCATCTCAGGATCTCTGCCTTGAGCTTCATTTAGTCTTTATTGTAAATAATGAGCCCATGCCCTGGTTAATTATCTCAGCATGCCATAAATTGCTATTCTGAGGTTTTACGTGAGTTGAAACTCTTTAACAAGCTGTCGAGGTCCACATGGCTCCTGCAGCA
The DNA here is from genome assembly GCA_037576675.1 of Pangasius sanitwongsei. NCBI lineage: Eukaryota > Metazoa > Chordata > Actinopteri > Siluriformes > Pangasiidae > Pangasius > Pangasius sanitwongsei. The sequence goes on along the minus strand of CM075009.1, from coordinate 4,734,665 downwards.
GTTACGCACAATTACCTGCTACTGGACTTCTGGAGTGCAAACAGCTAATGGCTAATTACTGCTGGTAGTTAGTTAGTGCTTCCTGCTATGTGGAAATTGTGCAATAATGAGTGCGAGTGTGAGATCTGGTGCATGTCTACAGGGTCTATAGGACTCTTTTTCATTCCCCTCAATTATCCTTGCCCAATAATTGCAGTACGAGTGTCTCGCTGTATTTGGGTTTGTCTTAATCACATGGCGGACTCTTCAGTCTTGTGTGTGTATGTGGTTATACGGGATTGAACACACAATCAATCATTTGTCCATAATGTCACGTAAGGGGCCTAATGGCACGCCCCTGCAAAAAATCCCTTCTTCGTCTCATCACACACACATACACCCACCCACCAGTGCAGAACAGCCTGTTCCCCCTCTCCATTTCCTCTTCCTGCTGATTGCCACTTGGGGGTTGCCTATGCACATAGCTGGTCCTGTTCCATTCACGCTGAGCCAAAACACAGCTTTCCTTAGCTGTATGCACAGATGTGAACATTGTGTGCCCATGTGAGCTGTAAGTGGTGGCTCAGCACTTACAGAGCTTGGGTTTGGATTCAGAGATTGTGAGTTTAATGATAATGATCCATTACTGAGCAAGTCATCTAACACCAGATTGCGCTCCATACTGTAATGAACAAATCTATCTTTGTCTTTCAACCTAAATCATTTTTTTTTACACGTTTTTGTTATTACATTTTTTCCAGAGAGATATAAGACTGCAGCACAGGAATGAAACTGTTTAGTGTAATGAATAGTTTACCTAAAATGTTTCATGATTGGTGTCCAAAGCTTGCGTCTTTTGGTTTGGAATAAAACATGATCTAGCATGCGCTTATAAGGAAATAATCAACGTGGTGGTATGGTGTTGGCCGACGCAAAGCAGAGTTTCTGTTACCACCCAGAAGTTGATTATTTTCCTATAACGGCACATCCTGAAATGTTCTTTTTCTCTTATACCAGAGCAATTTGCAGCACTAAAGTTATGCTTTTGAGGAACTGCAAAAACTGTCCTGAACACTTTCATGTGGCAGAAAACTTGCTAACTGTTGCAGAGCGCTGACACTGGACACTGACACTCCTTCCATAAATGTTAAATAAACATTTCTTTATAGGAAACTTCATATCAACAGTTCTAGAATTTTCTTTGTTAAATAACATGTTTTTAATCTAGTTATTATTATGGAGGAGTGTCTGTGTATGAGCTGTTACTACAGAAACAATAACGTATTAGAAAGTGTGGATTAATATAAACCTATTGTTCATGTTACAGCCAGAACTACTCTCCGAGCCATGTGGTTAGACAAAAATAATCCACACCTTCTGGCCAATCAGAACTGAGAATTCAAGAGTGATATGGTATAAATGAATAAAAGACATCTCTTCCAGATGGTCAGTCCACTACAAACAGCCCTGGTTGCCTCTACTTCCTGTTATCTCTCTCTTGCTCTCTCTCTCTCTCTGTCTGAAGACTGAATTGAACCCTTTCATGCATAAATTACTTATGCACATATCCAAATTCTTTTATTTTTATTTATTTATTTTTTTTTAAACTTAAAATTGCATGATATATGAATTTTGATTCTGTCTAAATATCACTTGTCTTAAAAAATAAATAGATTGTCCATGAGTAAAAAAAAGGATAAACTAGTATGCCTGAAATAATAATAATACTAATAATAAAAAAAAATTAATGCCCAAAATTTTTAACATTCAGGTCTAAAACATGTAATTCTGAAGACAGAATTTTGTAGAAAATATCATTTCTGAACATACAAAATTTACACAATTTAGGACTGTTGCAATAACGCAAGGAGGTGAAAACAAACAACACACAAAAAAAAAAAAACTATTTGAATTTTTTATTTATTTTTTATTTTACGTACAGAGCTACAAAAGTTAAATAAGATAAATCATAATAAATATAATAATAAATCATGTCCAAATCACTCGAGAGCATTCCATCTTATATTTACATCTTACTAAAAATATAAGATCTCTCACCATCGAATCGAAGAAGAAGCCGCAGGCCAGAATCTCTGCAGTGTCTACGACGTTACTAACAGGTTTGCACGTTGCCACTTCCATCATCAGCTACAGGAAAGAATGAATGAGAAAAAAGGATGAAGTTTTAACATTATTACAAATACATCAAATATCTCTAACTTTAAATTCAAGAGTATTTTAAAATGCTCACTGATGTCTTGATCCAATTGATATACTGTTTAAAGTAGCCAATGATAGTCTGCTTGTACTTCTCACTTTCCTGCAGACGACACACAGAATTAAAACATCAGCTGATAGATCACGAACACTTCCTCAACAACAGTTACAGAGAAAAACAACTCGCTATGTTACCTGATTGACAATAAAAGTTGCGTTATGCGAGATGAGATACTGTGCCACATCAACGACTTGAAGTATTTCTGATATTTTGTCCTGAAAAAGACACGTTGGTAATGAAATCATAAAAATCATAGTCACATATTAAACCCATACCAAGTAATATGAGATAAATAAAATTCCAATATAGATCACGTACTGTTAGATCTGAGGCGGTCCTCTCCAGAAACCTGATGCTCTGGTTCAGAGTGTTCTTTAAGGAAACACAGAAACGTCATTATTAATCTAACACCAAGCATACAAGTGGGACAATATGGACATGGGTGATTACACGACCAACCTGACAATCATGTACCGATGCTAATGTTATGCTTATTAATAACGCAGCATTTACAAGAACTGCATTCAAATAATATAATTAAATATCAAGTATCATGCAGACATGTGTATGTATCAAATTTGTATATTATGATAATTTTTTTTTATATCACAGTTTGTGATATAATAATCAGTAGAATAAAACATGATGGAGCATGCTGTTACAGGAAAACAATCAACAATGGAGTGGTGTGATGAAGCGGCATCACAATTATCACTCTATTGTTGATGATTTTCCTATAACAGCATTTCCTGAAGTGCTTTATTCCTCTTATACCACAACCAACATTTAAATCTTTTTCATTTATTAAAGAACAACATGTTGTACTTTTTTTTTATCCGTTTATAATTACATTTAATGTTGCGGAGTGTCGCAAGTCACTTTTGTTATAGCCGCTTTAAAGCGGGCATTTCCTCACTTTCTCTTGGAATCATTTTCAAGAGAAACATTTTGTGTCATGTTCCCGAGTCCTCCTTTCATATAGCGGAAAAGGTAAAGTTATAGCTTTACCTCTGACTGTTACTCGAGAGTGCTTCCTTAAATTTTAAATAAACATCTCTTTACAGAAATCCTACACGTTATTCTTTGTGAAATAACACAGCTTTTAACCCATATATTATTAGGCTTAGATAATGCAGAGCTTCTGCCATGCAAGTCCTTGTAAATTAATTGTTACTGTAAAACTATACCGTATTAGAACATGCGCATGTGGCTAATTCTGACCAATCTGAATCGAGCATTTATTATTGCTATAGTACAATGTATTTTACTAAATACCTAAAAGTATGCTTAGTACTATCTGGCATCTTTTCCATAACTCTCTTCCGAATTCTGGGAATGCTTTCTCTGAGATGGAAGATACTTTGCGGGACTCTTTTTGCTTCAGAAGCACAATCATTGCCTAAAATGCTGCCTAGAGAGACAATGTCATCCCGAATCAAATGTAATAATAATAATAATAATAATAATAATAATAGTAGTAGTAGTAATAATAATAATAATAATATACAGTGCATGTTGAAAATCATGAGTTTGTTTTTTAATTCACAGAAACACATCTAGTCTTCTGCCTTTACTGTACATTACATGCTTGAAATTATTATATGCATGCTCAAAAACAGGACATGCATGACAAGGAGGAGCTACATCATGATAATAGACTGCTGAATGAGAAGGAATAATATACAGACTATAAACATGCTGTCAAACTTTGCAACATGATAATTCAGAGTAAGTAAAAATGTGTTAATTGTGGTATAATCTAAGTTTGGGACAACAAATGAATATAAATTCATGGAGTGTTTTTTTTTTTATTTTTTAAAACATGGTCAAGCACAAGCTTGCCACACACACACACACGCACACACTTACCCTTGCGCTAACATATTTCTTGAAATTGAAGTTGAAAGATTAGGAAAAGATCGACAGAGAAAGAGGTAAGTTATAGCAACACTAAGTGACAGAAAGAAACTTACTATGGAGGTGGTGGAAACTGCACCAATAAAGCATGGATAATAAATGCTACATAAGTGTATATTAGAATAGCAGCAAGAACAGCAGGCAAGTAATATACACACAGAATCTCAAAACAAGAAAACATCTCATGTCCTGTTTTATATGTAACATATGCTCAAAGCTTACATCAGGAAAAAACATATGATCGCTGGATTTGTTTTTGTACCATTCTGTGTAAACTGTAGAGGGAAAATGCCAGGAGATCAGCAGAGTCTGAAATATTCAGTCGTTGTGAACATTAACTGAAGCTCTTGACCTGTATCTGCATCATTTTATGCACTGTGCTGCCACCACTTGATTGGCTGATTGGATAATCGCATGAATAAGCAGGCAGGTGTTCCTAATGAAGTGGCTGCTGAGTGTATACTGTATATCAGCTGATGATAATAGCAACTGAATTATTGTTAAGTAAAATGTTTTGCTTGTGAAAATTGCTATTAGTGACAACTTTCATATCAATTGGGCCGTCCTATACAACATATTTACACTATATCGACAACTGACCATCACAGGCATATGTAGTTCTTCCCCAGACTGTTGCCAAAGTTGGAAGCATGTCTTTGTACACTACAGGATTAAAATTTCCCTTCGCTGGATCTAAAACCTGCTCCAGCATGACGATGCCCCTGTGCACAAAGCGAGAAACCAGAAGACATGGTTTGCCAAGGTTGGAGTGGAAGAACTCAAGTGTCCCGCACAGAGCCCTGACCTCAACCCCACTGAACACCTTTGGGATGAACTGGAACGCCGACTGCACCCCAGGCCTCCTCTCCCAACATCAATGCCTGACCTCACTAATGCTCTTGTGGCTGAATGAACACAAATCCCCACAGCCACACTCCAAAATCTAGTGGAAAGCCTTCCCCGAAGAGTGGAGCTTATTATAACAGGGACATGAATGTCATGTTCACTGTCCACAAACTTTTGGTCACATAGTATATTTATAATACTGAAGCTGCTACATTTTAAGGTTTAGAAGCACTTGTTATCCAGCATTGCTCTCTCTCTCTCTCTCTTAATTATCAGTCCTACATGAACAATGTCATTTTCTGTACGTTACATGTACTCAGCTACGGAATATAACCATGCTGAACATTTACTACTGAATAAATTACTGAATAGATGCTGGATGAGAGGGAGCATGATTACCATGGACTGTTGCAGAGGGATGACCTGCTTGGTGTGGATCTGTCGCAGTGTGTTAGCGTGGCCCTTGAGTGAAGTCTGTACAGGTCCTTTAGCCTGAGACAGAAGCATAAAACATACACACACCATAAGCTTACTAAAGAAAGAACAAATTTCACATTTTTAGTCAATATGTATTTAGGGTTTGTTGATTTTTCCAGCACTTTAAATGTGTCCAGTTTTTTAATAACGTATAATGCAGATCATCATTTTAACTTTATACATGTTACATAGCTGGATTTAAATGAAACGCAGTAGCTGAATTTCTACTGGTAAGGAGTTAAATATCCATCCTGATGGCCGTTAAACACTGGTGAGGATGTTTATTTAACATTAATGGAAGGAGTCTCCAGTGTCAGGGCTTTCGGAGTCTTCAGGACAGAGGACTATAATGTGACTAGATAAAAACTGCAACGTGTTGTTAATAAATACATTTAAAATGGTCAACGTTGGCAAATTCCTGTTTTAGAAAGAAGAATAATACACTTTGGGACATGCGGTTATAGGAAAATAATCTACTTCGCATTGGTAACAGTAACTCCGCTTTGTGCTGTGCCGCATCGCACCACCTTGTCATGGTTATTTTCCTGTAACAGCATATCCCATCAAGTTTATTCCTTAAACGCTTAAAAGTGTTAGAATGCCTTTGGAGGCATGCTATCTGGAAGAATTATAAAGTTATGATGTAAGTGCTTTAGGTCCAGTGCTAAGATCAGATCAGGTTAACTGCTAATATAAAAAAACCCCAAAAAACAAACAAAAAAACCCCAATGCATCCTGCACTGCAGGAACACTTGTTGAGAAATTGGAAAAAGCTTTGATTCAAATTAAGCTTATTAAACCTTTAATGATGAAGGCAGAATTATGTCATGTGAATTGGCCTGTAGACAGAAAAAGCATAAAGCGTCATAAACATGGTACGTCTTGTACTTTTGGCCCCAGCAGGCACTGGCTCAGCACCGCCCCTGAGTGTGTGTGTGTGTGTGTGTGTGTACATGTGATGGATGTATATGATCTATCGTCTACATTACAGTTCTGCACATTACAATCTGGACTGTGTATTACAAAGCTTGGCTATGTGGAGCATGGGAACACACACCGTGCCCACTAAGCTTAAATTACACCTCAGACTTCTCGATTCGATCATTACTGTGAGAGTTTTGCAGAATGAATGGGAGGCTTGTGCTCACGTCTGCACCCTGTATGTAATACCGATAGAAAAAAAAGCTTCAACCCAAGTGTGTACATTAACGCAGAATTCAGGTGTGAAATGTAACCTGTCAGCGGACCTAAATCGAGAGATAGCTGTTGGACTGGAGGTATAAATAAACGTATTTTACTCAAATTAACTGACCATAAACAACAGGACATAACATATGACTTTTACAAGCTGGTTTGGGTTTAATGAGACATTCTTCCCTGAAGAAATTGGAACCCACCAGTTGGTCAGCTTGAGCATCCAGGTCATCGGCGAATGAGAGCAAGTCGACACGGGTCACTCCTTTACTGAGCTAAAAGCAGACGAGACGAAAGAGAAGGAAATCTTAGTCACAATTAAAATCTCGTTACATTTTACATACGAGGGGCTCTTAAACCTTTTCCTCCTCCTTATGAACATTTATTTCATCTATGTATTCCAACAATTTAAATAGTAGGTTTATTGGAAAAAAATATGCACTATTACATTTATTTAATGGAAAGATCAATTCAATGATATCTATAATAACATAATATAATAATAAATTACATGTCAAACGTGTCACTGTCTGACCAATAATAAAATTTTTTTTATTCATTTATACCCTGTAAGAAATGCAATATCAGTCAATTGTGTGTGCAGTGTCTTCTTCTTGTTTTTTTTTTTTTATTTTTCTTTTCTTTTTCTTTCTAACCAAAGAACTAAATATTGTTCACAAAAAAGGAAAAAAAAAAAGTTTGGATGCATGAGATTGAACATATATTTTGACTCAGGTTTCTAAGATAAGTTAATCCCCATGTAAAAATATTTTTCTGAATCAAAATGTAGGTTTTATTTAATTTACTTTAATTAAAGTACTTTTTGCTTAAAATTAAATTAAAACAAGTAGTTTTCATTTCATTTCGATTCTATAATGCAGCTTTATAAGAAGATCTGAGAAGCCAGTATGAGAAGATATCACCCTCTTCATCCGTATAATTCAGTTCAGAAAAACTCAATTCAGAATTGTGTAAAGGGAATTCTCCTATAAACGGGAAAGTGGATGTTTCTTAACAATGTGAAGGACGGTACATCTTGTACTTTAGGCCCCAGCAAGCGCTGACTCGGTGTAAACAAAATGAATAAAATCGGACTACATGCAGCCTTACGAGAAGATATGAGAAGCAAGTACGAGAATATACCACATTAACAGTTCACTTTTGTCGAATTTAACTGAAAAGTTCAATTCCTCAGTGTTGTTTCTGGTGGAATTTGTGGAAGTTGAGTTTTGCAGTTGATCATAAGTCTAATTATAAGGAGTCTTTTCTTGGTAATTTACCAACACATCAGAGAGAAATGTTGATATTCCTGACTGTTTTGTCTCATTTCCGCTGTCACTCTACCTTTCCGTTGCTTGTATAAAATAATCACCATGAGCCTGCTAGGTAAATTTACCTCAGCCATTAGCTACCTTATGCTCAGTGTCCATTTTCCCCGGTTGCCTAGCAACAACAGTGTGCTCACAACATTAGACTTTTGAACAGTAAGTGCCATCATGTGGTGGTTTTCTCATACTGAGGATTCCTACATTTTTGTATGGAACATTTAGACGATGCAAGTACACGAGACTGTACCTCCTCTATATACGCTGCAAATTCGATGTCTTTAATGCCAGCCTCAGTGAAGTTGATGAGGGTATCTTTGCCCTCTGCATTCAGCAGGACGATCGTCTTCAGATCCACCTTCACGCCGTCAAACTTCTTAGACACATCCTTAGTGTACTAGAGAAGGAAAAGGGAGAAACCACAGCAGTGTTTTGAGCTATGGGGCCTGAGAGGACTTCGTGATAGGAAACAGATGCTGGTGCTCCTGGAACAGTGCTGCTTTGTCTTCTCAGGTCTGCTCCACAGGGGTCTCGAGCACTGCACAGTTTGTTTAGTGTTTTCCAGACTCTATAACCCCTGACTCAGCTCATCGGCTAATTCTCAACCTCTTGTTGATGAATGAGGCTTATTAGAGTAAGGTGAAATGACAACAAGGCATGGCAAGAGGACTGAAATTGGGGGAACGCTGGGTTCAGATTCTCCGCTGGCACACTGCAACTGCATATACAGATCAGGACACGATCTGAGTATGAGATCTCACAACACGGGAATGGAAATAAAGTTTAATTGACGCAATAAAGGTGCTGGAGATTTGAGTGTGTAAAATAAACACGGCATATACACCTGAAATCTGGGCAACGTCATGATCAGGATTAGAAGTAAAGAATAAAACACTTGGAGGAGTGCTGTTATAGGAAAATAGTCGACCATCTGGTGTGATGCAGAGATACTGTTACCACACTGAAGCTGATTATATATATGATTATATAATCCATATGGGGGTTATATTATATATCCAATTGGGGATTTGCAATTCCCAAAGAGTTTCCCCTTGCTTCAGTGGATAATCTCACCTAGATACTGTGGATTTGTACCTAAAGACACACTCAGTACTGTCTGACTTTTTAGTATACAGTTGCAGGAGAGTAATGATTTACAATCTCACTACAGTGTCACCCAGAAGAGGACACGTTCCCTTTTGGTTCTTCTCAAAGTTGTTATCTCTTGCCACTCTCACCTCTGGCTTGCTCATTAGAGATCTAAATCTACATCCGGATTTCTGTAAAGCTCATTTCTGAGAAACCTCATTTTAAAGCATCTGTATGCAGGACATGTCTGTAGGGCTGGAAGAAAAAAAAACAAGAATGACATAACAATACACTGAAAGCAACCTGTTTACATTTATCTGGAGAGTATTATGTAATTCTAAAGAGAAAGACCTCAAAGAAACAAGGTATACATTCACGGTGCTTTTACACCAGGCAACTGAAACGAGTACATCAAGTCCCTGCCATACTAAGACAAATGCCAGAGTAAGCACATTACCCACCTGATTAAAGCTTTGATAGGACAAATCCATGGATATCTATTCTTCATAACATTATTACTCAAGTTGAAATGAGATAATTGAGTTTGTTAGCCAGTATTAGAGCATAAAAAGTACCATATGCACGTGCTGGCATTTAACAGAGCACCAAGTGATGCCTGCTTTTAAGGAAAGAGCTCATTTGCATCGCTTTGTGCCAAACGCACTGGCTAGATCATCATTAACACCAGAAGACGCTGTAAGCTTGCCAAATGGCTGTGAAAAAAAGAAAATCACAGCTTATCGTGAACTTTGGGGTTCTGAAAGTTTGGAAATGGTTCAAAAACAGCCCACATTGTAAGATGGCATTGGATAAGTGGAAGCTAATCTTCTGCAATCATGATTCTAGCTTGGTTTAGTGCCACTGCTGTATTTGTCACTGCTACATTTGAATTAATCACTAGACAATTAAAATGCAGTACACAGCCAGTGTTAAGTGTATATCTTTAAATAGCAGACGTATATGTTAGACAGATATGCGATCGCTTTTAAAGATATTTTGAAGCATACTGTACCTGTGAATAAATGAATAGACCCATTACTGAACATAAAAATAGCATGTATCATAGTAAGGTCTACATGATTTCATAGACCACAAAGCTGAGGCGTAATATTAGGTAACATTTACAAGGTACAATTCTGAAACTACATGAGCATAATTGGGAGCATATGGTGAACATAATGTTAAACTTTAGGCAATTCTTACTCCTAGTAGCTCTTCTAGGAGCAAATGAATCGACTCACCAAGCTGGTGTTGAGCAAGGCTGAGATGTTGAACACTTTATCCAGTTGGAGGGCAGAATAAATCCCATGGTTCTCCTTACAGTTACTGAGACACACAGAGAGAGAGAGAGAGAGAGAGAGAGAGAGAAAAGCAAAGTGATTAGAATAGAATATATCTCACCAACATCTATTATTCTCTTATCTGGTTTTTCATAAACAGCACAGTTTGCTCTGGTTTATGCTTAGCCGTTATTTGAACGTGATTTGGAAGGTCATGAGTTCAAATCCTGGCACCTCCAAACTGCCACTGTTGGCCCTCGAGCAAGATAAAAAAAAAAAAAAAACGTCTGCCACGTAGGCAGCTCCTGATGCTACCTACATATGTGTGTGTGTATATATATATATATATATATACTTAAGGCAACCCATTCTATAACAACAGGCATGACGCTGTATCTTTGATATATGATGTAGCTACTGACTGAGTTTTTCATAACTGATGAAATTTTACCCCTTGACCTCCCATTTTTTACTTTCATGTGTCTATATTCAAGCAATTTTTCTAATTTTCTTATACTACAGAAAAGCAAAAATATACATGCGTAGGAGGAAATGTAAATGTGGTGTTATCGCAGTTAAATTGGCTCTTTGCCGCCCTCTGCTGGACCAGACGAGCGTTTATATGAACAGAGCTCGTCTTCCACCTGTTAAAGACAGAACTGTAACAAGAGCAGGAGTGTGTACTGAGATCAGTAACACATATTTGACTGGGTGGCAAAATCGGCCATTTTAATTTCAGATTTACTGAAAGTAAAACGATACTTCAGTTTTTTTTCTCAGCAGGAAGCTTTTAGTTTTTATATTACAGAGAATATGATAGCCACCTTGACCTGAGAGTACAAGTGAAATAAAGTGTCACTCATTGCCAATTGATTCAATCTGAATCAATTCAATATGATTGGAAGTTTACATTAGTGACTCTCCTCATACGTAAATTCAGTGAGGAGCTCTCGTAGGATAAGAATGTTTTTCCTAACATGACCTACGAATAAATATATTCATATCCAGCTAAATAAACAAAGTCTTATGTTATATAACAAAAAAAAAAAACGCCGTGCCTCCTTGATCTGAACGCTCATGTTGGTAAACATGTTCAGACTGATATTCACCTGTAAATGTTTTCCACTGTGAGATCCATTTCTGGATCGTTATACAGGTAGCCAGGGATGAAGTGCTTCCATGAAGGGTTCACCAGATTTGGAGTGCCCAACACCTAAACAGCAAACAACTAAACATTAACACATTATCTGTAAAAGAAGATCTTCCCCGCCATCACTGAAAACCTTTGAAGATCTGTTGTCAGGGCTCGTATAACATTTTATAGCATTTCCTTGGCTGATTATCAGACTTTTCCCAGTGTAACACAAATTAACAGACACCACACTTCTGCATAAATGCATACAAGAGTTTAAAGGGACTTTAAAAGGCAGTAGCTAAATTTCTAAAGTAGCTAGAAGGAGGAAAATAAGATTAGGCCTTGAATACGAGCTATTTATCTCATGTTACACTCACTGTCAGTTGGTAATTTTCCTTTCTTTTTTTCGGTAAATGTAGTAACAAGTAATTTGGCACAGATTACAAATGTCAAGATGTTTATTTTTTGCAGATTTTGCAGTGTGCCTTGGGAAAGTGTGTTTCGCAGTACCACTTCATTTTTTGATCCAAACTGAAGCTGAAAATCAATACATGATGATGCCTTGTAATATAATCTTTAAACCAAATGTCCAATTAGATTTATTTAAAATGAATTGACATTTAAAACATAAGGGATTTTAAGATGTTTTTTTGATGGAGATTACAAAGCACTTTATTAAGTCCGGACAACAGCATGTACTAAATGGTGTAAATGTAAATGACAAGATGATGGATGACCCTGCCTTAATAATTTACCCATATATACTGTATTTACTGTAAGTCTCACTAAAGCAGCATGATGACGTGTATTGGAGTGTCGTTTTTGCGTTGAACGTGTGTGAAGTCTTGCCTTGAACAGCTCTCTGGAGTGGAAAGGTTCACACACCAGCTTCTCGACATTCCCCCCCACCACAAACGTCACCGTCACCACTCCCATGAGCACCCAGGAGAACATGAAGCTGAAGCCCACACCACTGAAAGAAACACAGTGCATATGGAAATACGAGGACTTTCTGCTATAGATAAAACCACACCATGGAAGAATTTTTTTCTTCAAATTTTTTTCTTCTTTTTTCTCCTTTATTATATGATGTCCCAGAGCTCCTATAAAATGCCAGAGTCAGTGCTGTGCCAGAGTTTCGGGTCCAAATTGACAGGAAAATTGAACACGTATGCCACGTCAGCTCAGATACATCAAACATCATCATGCTCCAACTTTAGGCACAAAAGAGGACGAACTACACAGTGACTGGCAGGATCCGCAGCCAATCAGGGCAGAGATAGTGAGCAAGAGAGAGTGAAAGTGTAAAAAGTGCCCCATACTATACTATAACTGGAAAAAGGATACAGGACTGATAGTGTTTTCACTTATTTTTTTACTGTTTTGATGATATTCAGCTGGTTTATCTTTACTGCGGAGTTTGAAGCATGACACATAACAAAATGTTCCTCCACAAGTAACTTGTAATAGCACTTTCCTACCAGAGAGGGTGAAATTTCACAATCTTACATCCACTACCTGGTAAATTAAACTGCCTCACTTACGCCATCAGCAGGTTCCCTCCGGTGTTAGACACGCAGCCGCGGGTAGTAGGAGAGGCGTGTCTGTCAAATCCCAGGATTCCACACAGAAGACCCAGGAAGTTGAAGGCTAAGATAAGGGCCACCATGCAGCACAGTGTGATACACCCAATCCACCTGAGGACAGAAGATTACACAATATTTTATAGACTAGTCAAATACACAGTCATTATTGATAAAATGATGGTATGACTAGAATCGATCTTGAATTCCATGGATTTGATTTTAGATTAAATGGAGAATTCAAAAGAAGTAGGGCGATACCATGATAAATAATGTCATGTCACACACAATACGCTTGTGATATGTTTATTACCTTTTTTTTTTTTTTTAAAGTAATTACAGACTGGAAGCATCTTATATGATGTTAAAATTTTGTACTTAATATTTGTAAAAAAAATGTTGTACTTAATAATGCATCTAACACACCTTGTTTATGTGCATTCTTTTAAATGAAGTCTTAAGATTCTTAGTCATTTGTGTTATTTAATTTCATGACGTTCAGTCTTAGTTAAGAAAACTGGTCTAAGTTAAATAAATATCTTCTTCTTTGAAATTTCTTTTGCACTTTGGAGCAGCTGCCACACAGAAAAAAAAAAATCCAACACATCTATTTTTTAATTTAATGACTTTTTTGCTTATGTGTCACTATGCTAATGCACGCCTACTTTGTTCCTGACTGATGATGTCTAATCAGTGCCAGCTTCATACAAGTGAATAAGTGACTGAGTGATTTAATTAATAGATAATTCTAACACAGATAATGATAATGCTAAAAGAAAAACTTTCATTTTTTCTACAGAAACTGTGGGAATAGTGGAAAGCCGTAGCTAAAGGAAGCATTATGCAAAGAGCACATGCTTCAAGACTGATTAGACTTTTTGTTGTTAGTGAGCTCCTATTGGCTACAGAAACTCATCTTTTTGGATCATTTGCCATGACTAATTACTTAACCAGCCATTAATTTTGCTTGTGTCCAACCATAAAAGATATTTTTAGGTGTTATCTAGGTGGAGTTTGTTCACTTATGCATGATATTATGAAACATTTAAGACATTTACGACATGCACAGAGCCATCGCTGTGACTGAGGCCTGTGTATCTGTCATGGCTGAAGTACCTATAGAAGTCCATTTTGTCGATCTCTGGGTAAAGATCTTCGATTTGTGAATGTGTGTGACTGATGAAAATGGTGACGTTGTTCACAGTCGTCTGCACCGGAAACAGCTTGGAGAATCTGGTGATGTTGTTGCCAATGCCATCCAACAAATCTCGGACTCCTAAAGTCATTCGGAAAAAGGAGGACAGAAAAGAAGGAAAAGTCTCCAACATTACATGAAAGAAGTGATGCATAGATTATCTGTGGTGTCGTGGGTGCATTTACTTATAAACCTTACCTTCAGCTACATTTTTGGTCTGGTTTGTTACCATGGTTGGGGTGTCACTGAAGGCTAAAAACCCCTGGAGGATGAGAAAAACATGCTTCAGAGAAAGAGTCAAACCTCTACTCTAAAAGCCATATGCTAGAACTCTGAATAATAACCTCTAAATAATAACCTCTAAATAATAAACCCTGCATAATAAACTCTGAATAATGAACCAGGGGTTAATGCCTTTAATATCTTATAATAATGGTATTTATTGACTAAATCTGACAGGAATAATAGGAAAAGTGTATAATTATAAACCTATGAGAGTTTAGTGGGTTAATATCTTGATGTTTGGTTATAAACAGTTTTTTTTATCATCACTTTATTTTCCATGGAACATTACTGTAAAAGTACAAGGGTTCAATTATTTAATTGAGGAAGCTGTTAAAATATTTTTATTTTACTAATTGTATCTGTTGAGGTCACTGTTTTCAAAAGAAGAAGTTTCCTCAGGAAATGTATGTTGCTTTTTACTCTGTTTTTATTTGCTAGTCTATTTCCTTTTATTTTTTGACAAAATCTGAGAAAACTCTCCCAAATTTGACTAAATTTCCAAACAGACCATTGGAGTTTAGATAACAAATTAATGCACTGGTGTAAGAGTCATAAATTTGATCCAGTCCCTGTAAATAGGTGTGTTTGCATTACACTCACCGTCCACTTTAATAGGAACACCTATCCAATCAGCCAATCATGTGGCATTATCACAATGCATAAAATCATGCAGATACAGGCCACCATGGTTGTAAAGAGTGATTATCTGAGTTACTATATCCTTCCTGGTGGCTTAAACCAACCTCTGACCTCTCTTTCAACAAGGCCTTTCCACCCACAGAACTGTCGTTCACCCAATATTTTTTGTTTTTCGCACCATTCCGTGTAAACTCTAGAGACTGATGTGTGTGAAAATCCCAGAAGATCAGTTCCTGAAATACCCAAACCAGCCCATCTGGCAAAAACAACCATGGTTAAAGTCACAGATATCACACTTTTTCCCCATTCTGATGTTTGAGGTGAACATTAACTGAAGCTCTCGACCTGTATCTGCATGATTTTATGCAGTGTGATGCTGCCACATGATTGGCTGACTGGATATCTGCATAAATGAGCAGGTGTACAGGTGTTCCTATTAAAGTGTGTACGAGTGTATATTGCATAATATGAATTGCCAGAGCTAGGCGAAATGGTATCATTGTAAAGACACAATGGCATGACAGATCTGTCCTCCAGAATGCAGAAAAGGGGTGAATATTCTGACCACTTAAACCCAAAAGAGAGAAACCAGAGAGAAAAGCACTTTTAACAATTCGGAAGCTTGTAATTACTGCAATTCCAATATAGTTTTCTTGGAAGTCATTTTAAGAACATTCATAACATCAAAACTCCAATGCCATCATTATACTGAAGTACCTTGTGAACTATTTGGCTGAGGTTTGTCTTCAAAACGTCATTCACTTTGGCCAACTGCTCACTCACCCCAGGCAGCTGAAACACACCAGCTCTAATTTAGCATTTTATAAACAAATTAGCTCTTATGTTTGTTAGATAATCCATCTTAAAAGTTAAGAATTCTCACTAGGTTTTTTTAGTGGTAACCTTTATGTGCTTGGCTTGTTTTCTTAGCCTAATCTCTTATCCTTTTTCCTTTGTAATTTTTAATGTCTATAAATATTAAGGTTTCCATAAATATTGTTTAGTATCCTAATAATTAGGAGGATTGATTTCATAGATTACATAGTTAAACTGAAGTTAAACCTCACCGCTGAGTAGTTAGCACTGATCTCCAGTTGGCTGAGAGAGCTGAGGATGTTGACGCAGATGTGAACTGTGTGTGAAAACGAGTCAGCGCATGCCGGGTCGTCGAGGGCATTCGTGATGTCCATGCGCACCCTGCTCAGGTTCGACTGTAGCTGCGCCGTGCCCTCCTGCAGAACCGCCAACGTCACAGTCACGTTCTCCAGAGCCTCCTTAGTGTCCTGAATCACTAGCGTGCACACACACACACACACAGATATGACCATGTCTCAAAGGACGTATTTGTCATGGTTACCTTGAGTTGTTCTTTCCACTCTGATTAAGTGACCAATGACAATCAGGATCTTTATGCAGTTTTAATGGACATTTATTATGGGAGAGTGTGTGAGAGGGAGAGAGGGAGAGATAGATAGAGAGACAGAGAGAGAGAGAGTAAATGGATAATGTTCTACCTCCAGCCATGTTCTGTGCCTCGTCCAGGGCAGGAAGCACCACTTTTCCCAGCTCTTCATGTATTCTTCCACCCAACAACTGACCTACATCTACACGCACACAAACACACACGCGCACACACACACACACACTCAGTTTACATGCAGTGAAAACATGTATTGGACAATGCACTACAATCAACATGGCATACTTACTGTCTAGATCACAAAGCACCTGGTTCTTGGCAGTTCCATACTGAGATATCAGGTAATCAATTTGCTGGGAAAGAAATCATACAAAACTAATTTACAATCTGTAATTATAATGAATACAATTAAACTAGGCTTCTAGAAGTGGACTTAAACTGATAATAGAGATAAAATGCAATATTAATGTATAAATATATCAATCTACCCATGCATTCATCAGTCGATCATCCCTCCATTCATTAATATGTCCAGTCATTCGTCTGTCTATCCTTTTGTCCACCCATCCATTCACCCACACACCCATCCAAACAACATCCAATCATTCATCTGTCCATGCTTCTGCCTACTTATCCATACACCTGCCCAGCCACCCATCTATTCATCTATCCATCTATGCATTAACCAATCCATCCATTTATATCTATGCCCATCCATTCATCTGTCAATGCTTCTGTCCACACACCCATTCATTTGTCCATTCATTCACCTGCCTATGCTTTTGTGCAACCCACCCACCCATCCATCCATCAATCATCCATCTATTTATTTCTATGTCCATCCACTCATCCATCAATGCTTCTTTCCTCACACCCATTCATATGTCCATTCATTCATCTGCCCATGCTATTGTGCAACCCACCCATCCATCCATCCATCCATCAATCCCACCTCTTCATACATCAAATCTGTCCATTCATTCATTTGTCTGACCATCCACTCATTCATCCATTTACTCATCCATCCATTCTACTGCCTGTCCATCCATTCACATATTCATCCATTTATCCATCTATATATATCTAACTGTCCATTCCTCTAACCGTCCATCCCTACATATGTTCATCCATCCATCTGTTCATTTCTCTGTCCATCCAACTACCCCACCTGCCCATCCACCCTATCATATGCCTGTCTATGCATCCATTTATTCATCCATATATCCATCCATTCATCTCTGTCTATCCGTCCATCTTCTCCTTCATCCATTCATCTGTTTATCTGCCCATATCAATCAATCCATCTATCCCTGCTGTCTGATGCAGGATAACATCTAAGTTCTTACCGTTGGTGTGTTATTGGCTAAGGTGTACAAGTCCTTCAGGTTACTGTTGACGAGCCTCCTCACAGTCTTCAGCTGAGAACTCAGGTTCTGATTGGCTGCATATGCACACAGGACCCCAGCGCTGGGATCAGAGAAAAGAGGAAATCCACTCAAAATCCTTTGACATTAGCAGTTCTCCAGGTAATTCATGAGAACACTGAAAGCAAAACATCTGGAAATAACCAGCCAGTAGATGGCAGCACGCACATAAAAAAAATCTACACCTGTTTTCCACATGCATTACATCATTCACACT
Source organism: Pangasius sanitwongsei (assembly GCA_037576675.1). Taxonomy (NCBI): domain Eukaryota; kingdom Metazoa; phylum Chordata; class Actinopteri; order Siluriformes; family Pangasiidae; genus Pangasius; species Pangasius sanitwongsei. The sequence continues at coordinate 4,716,382 of CM075009.1, read as the reverse complement.
GAAATCGCAAATAATCACTATAATTCTCACTAATATCTTCACATACAGACTATTGACGCAGATGTAACTAAAATGATAATCTGTCCATACTATTAAACCAGATATAGTATATCTGCTCATACTATTAATAAGCCAGATCACAGTATTGTAGGTTTATACACAGAAAACAAAGCTGTACATCCTTTCGTAGCAAAATGGGCAAATTAACAGGAATCTTCATCCGGAAAAAAACATCATTATTCAGATTGAGAGAGAAGTGTTCAAGTATCTTCACTGATTAATTTCAAGCAGCTTTAATTGAACATCACCGCAGGTAGCAGCCGGAACGTGCCGGTATGAAGGACAGCTACATTTTCATTGGTGTGGTGGAATGAAAAAACACTTTGCGAAAAGTGTGTCAGGCTCATGAATCAGGGACTGCATTAGCAGGATGATAACTAGCTCTATAACTGGCTCCTTTCAAGTGGAATTGTGTAGCAAGAGCAGTGACTCAAAAATATGATCGCATCTGTTAGAAACCTGGGGAATTTTGGTCACATCATGGGAAATAGCCCATATATGAGGAGACAGTGGTGCAAAATGAGACGCCTTCAGGGAAAAGAGAACTATAACAAAAGTAAAAAAGATATTGAAATCTGTGAAAGACACCCCTGCCTCCATCACCTGAGGTAAAAGTCACTCACAAGCCTCCCGTCGTCTCTTCAATCTCTGTTCTGATCTCTGGTTACACTAACGACAACGAGGAAATCATCGCCAAGTCATTCAGTTCTGTTGACTAAATATCTTGTTATTAATATCTTTTTAATAGGTCTTTTAACCCTTTTTTTTTTTTTACCAGAGGCCAAAAAACGGAATTTCCCCCTGTTTTGGGGGTGCCCATGTCCAGCACTGAATTTATTTGTGATGGCGCACTCCACAGTAGTGGTTAATGGCTCATATGAAAGTAGACACTCAGGGTTTTACGATTTTGCAGTTTTTCATAAGTATGTCTTTTTTTTTTTACCTAGTCTACTAGGTTTAAATGTTATAATTTTGCAGTGGCAGTTGTATACAGTGTTTTACTATCAAAAAAAGCTTTAGCTGTGCTGTCCATTTTATCTCTGTGCCAATGTTATTGTAGAGATTGGAATTATTTGTCCAGCAAGGGGGCTCACACCCCTACCCTTTCATCACCATGCTCACCAGCAGTTAAACAGAGAGTCACTATACTCTACACACAGAAACCCAACAGTGTCCTGACTAATCTCTTAACAGCCATGCGACAATAAAATAACTCATTTGTTTATACTGATAGAAAATGTCCTATAAGTCGATTTCCATTCCGCCGGTGTACTGCTAGAAAGAGTTAAATATTTAAAACATCTTTAAAGAGACTGACTGTTTTTACTGCTACGTCTGTTAAATTGGATGCAGGCAGGCAGCCAAAGCAAGGTTAGAAATTAGGCAAAATAAAAACAATTCCACGTTGTTTTGGTCAAATATATTTGTGTTTTCTCAAAGCAGAGACATATTATTTGCAGAAAAACGTAGCCATGGTCACTCCAAATCCGTCCCCCCCCCCCCCCCCCAAAAGGAAACACATATTTGAGTTGTTTAAAAAAATTAATTACTGGATTACTCAATTACTGTTGGCTGATTAATAAACTAGCAACTCTGTATACACAATTATGTATACAGTATGTATTAGCGTGATTTGTTGTACCCTGAGACATGACACACAGGAACAGGACAAGACAAAAGTTTCAAAGTTCAGAGAAGGTGACTCCTGTTGCCCCATCCTCCCTCTGGACATCAACAACACTAGCTGAAGCGACTCGTACTGAACTCCTAACCACAAAGAGGCTTTGTTATTCTCTCTCCCTCCCCCTTAATGTTTGCCCTCCTTCCTTTCAGTAAATATGCTGTCTGTTTGGACCATCTGGGTCAGGAGATCGAAGTTACAGAGGGAACAAAGTGGAACTAAAGATGATGTGAATCCCTGAGACAATTAGATAGGAGAGCCAACATGTTAGAAAAAAAAAAAAATACACCCGCTCAAGGAGAAGAGCTCACAATTCAAGCAGAGAAACTCGAGATTAATTTTTTGCCTGAAGCTATTTTGGAAAAACACCACCATCCAGACGTGACAGTTCCAAAATAAATGTGTAAACTAGACGTGACACTTTATTACGACAATGTTGCCAGGGCAGTAGGAGAAATATTTGCTGTCATTTTTAGACATTAGGTCATTTTTTTCTGAAGCGGAAAGACATACCAAAAGAACATCAGATCTGAAATTAAACACGCTTGGTGTGCAGCCTGGAGGGAAGACAATGCAATGTGTGTAATCAACCGTTTAAATTTCATGCTAATCATTCTAGACTTTGCGTTTGTATGCTTTAGGGTCATCTCTTGCCAGGAGATTTGACTCTTCATTTGTTGTCAATTTGACTAAATTAATTCATATTCTCTTTCAAAATGACGGATTTTGCACTGACCCAGTCCACTTTTTTAGATACTGCTTACTAATCTAGCACTCGCCATACGGTACAACTATTCACACACTAAAAAACAACCTTACATACCCAAGCTAGCAATTTAGCCAGCCATTAACTTAGGTCATGTTGCTAAATAATGGCTTTTTTAAGGTAATTCTAAGTATTAAATTAATGTAATTAGTACTAGTAAGCTGTTAACATTAGGATAGCTATCATAATGAATGAATGAACTACACAGTAGTTATGTTATGAGCTTAGGTAATGTTGATAAATAATGATGTGGCAGTTTTTTTTTTTAGGTATGAACAGTTTTTTTAAATCTTAAAAAAAAAAAAAAAAAGTTGCTATCTTAGTAGTTAGCTAAGCTAATGTCACCTCTCCAGCAGTATGTGATTTTTTTTTATTGTAGTTTTGTTAGCCAAGTTTGATAACAAGCTAGCTAAGATTACTCTAACTATTATATTGTGTAATTAGCACTAGCAAGCTAGCTAACATTAGGCTAACTATCATACTGTGTACTCTAGTAGCTGTTTTCTGGCAAGCTACTTTTAGCCCTTATGCTCCCAGATATGCTCCCAGGAAACTGAGCTGAGAACTGGACTGTCTAAATTTGACTGAAAATAGTTCCCACCTGTTTTATTTTATAGTAATTTTGGGTCAAAATTACCCTGGATACACTACATCTCATATAAATACATTTTTTATGGGAACGGAACAAAGATTAAACATGTTTGGTAAGGACTGGAGGGAAGATGCAGGAGGAAATCACAAGCTTTATTAATTAAACCATTCAAGTTTCAGTGTTCTTTGTAATTTACACTTGCATGCCTCAGTGTCATCTCTCACCAGGATACAACAGATGCTTCTTCATTTTCTGAGATAAAGCTACAAAAGTTTCGACTTAATTAAGCTGCTTCATTTGTGTTGGTCCGCTGCACGGGAAAACGTGGCATGTGGTTGGTGGGCTTGAGGCTCGTGTTTCCGCTGCACAATGCCCCGCTGTATTCCCGCTATGTTCCCGCTACGTTCCTAGCTGCCTCACTGGGGGCTGTTCGAGCTCTGGGTGGGGGTGAGAACCCCATTAAATGCCTTTCTAAACAGGGGCCGACCCACTGGGTCTGGTTTCACCCAACAACATCTCTGTTCCAGATCCACTCGCTGGCTTCCCTCTGGCCTGAGCTGCAGAGATGAAATGTGATCAGTGTGCTGCAGCAAAACAGTCAGGAGTCTGATCGAGACAAAGGCAGTCACTGTGAGGGGACGTGGAGATGCACGGAAGGTGAAGAGTGAGACAGAATTATCAGGAGGCACAATCTTTTTCAAAAGCACCACTGATCCACTCCTAACCTTCATGTTGTGTTCACGATTTAGCAAGAGCTGTCAAATTAGCCAAGGCCATTTCTTTTGATTTTATTGCAAATCAATAGAGTAGATCCTCCGTTTTTAACAATATACAGTAAGCAGTTGTTTTAGTAGTTTTAGCTCCCTCCATACTCGTGGATGCTCCTGATGGCAGCTTTGTGTGTGTGTGTGTTTGCACAGGTGGCACTGTAATGCTAAGATTTAACTATAAGATTTAACAAGCAACTAACAGCTACAGCAGATGCCAACATTATTAAATACTTTGAAATATTGTTAATTTAATTTGTATTCTTAATTTAAAGTGATATAAGAACTGTTTTGTGACACCTCCATTTTTGTAGGATATATTCTTAATTTCTGGTTGCTTAAATTAACTTGACTGTAATTGTTGTTCGCTTAAATTAACTTACTTTGAACATATTAAATTTGAGAGCACCAAATACATAGTTTTTTTTTTTTTTTGATGTGTTCTTTCTGATCCCACTAGCATTAATGTTTCCCCCAGTTTCCAAAATACCCCAGCACCCTTGCCCATGTGCGAGGAAAGAAAGTAGGCCATGGCAGCCTGGGAACTGAAGTGTAAGACAATCGTTTCTCTTTTCCATTCAGTTTCCATTCAGGAGATGAGGACACAACATTCTGGGCATACAGTTATTTCTCTCCATCTCTCAGTGTAATGTGTGTAATTCACATTTTTGAACTAAGAGCTAGAATAGACTTATATAACTCCTGGCAGAAGCCAATAATACATTGCACATCACTGGACAATGCTAGCTAATGGATGTATGATTTTTCCACCCTGAAAAATGCAGTTTCAGAAATATCAGATCATAAATACGACTGAAAGGGGGAACCATGCAGAATGTTGCTCATGGACCTAATTACTTATATTTGATGCCATGTCAGTAAAAAAAAAAAGCTAAAAATAAAAGCATCCTTGCCTGAAGGCTCTTGTGGTGTCTGATCGTCACTCTATCGCGTCGCTGCTCTGGTGTGTGACAGCATCCTTGAGAAATGTTACTTTTGTCTCGCAAGCAGGATGGCAGTAACGAGCAGTCATGTCTGCATGCTAATTGGGTCACATCTTGATTTATTCAGCTGTATAACTGGTTCCTTCTATTTTTTTTTTTTAAAGAGCAGTACTATCGCTGGCACTGCTGCCAATAGTGTATAAAAATGAGGGCACAGCCGAGAAGAAAAGACATCCATTGGGATTAAAGGACACAATAGACAGACACTAAGAATGATAAGCATTGTTCAGCAAACTAAACATACTACACCATTCCTTCACACTGCAACACAGTCTAAAACTCACAGTCTAACCCTCAAAAGCACCTCTCGATTCACTGCATGTCAGCGAGTGATCTTATTCCTGGAGCTTCTTGAAGCCCAGAGCTCATCTATGACTGTCGTAATGGATTGCGCTTTCAACAACGGCCTTTTGAGTGATTGTGCTGTAGCATTTTCAGTCTAGCTACAGAAAGACCAGCAGGTACTTGACATTCTCTCACCGTTGTCAAGTCTTTTTTTCACTCTCTGTAATTTAGCCCACTCTGGGTTGCCTCTCTGTCCCTGTCACTGTAACGGCTTCATTAGAACCGGTGTGCCATGGTGCCTCCTGGCCCTGGAGATTTAATATGTGTGTGAGGCGACTGAGCCCCTGATCTCCAGGCAGCCAAGCCTTGGCTATGGAATCTCTAATAAAGAAGCAACCAAATAGAGCCATAAAGCACATCAAGTTCAGTTTTGTGCCGTTGCCCTCAAGGCCTCTGTGTCCAACCCTAAGGGCTGCACTATTAATATATTGAAAAGTGAGATCAGTTGAAATGGTTCCATCAATCTCTAGGTCAGTTGTAGCACCATAAAGCTGCTCATCAGGAACAGATAACTCACGTCAGAGCATGGACGTGTGCTTGCAAGTAACTCTTGGCCACCATTAGTAAAGATGTGAACATTGTAGTGGCTTTTGAAGATTGTAGTTCAAACAGAAATTAATATTGTAATTTAATGCTAAACCTCTTTGAAACAGCTACACTCTCAGAATTCAAAGCAAAAAGCAACACAAACATGGATTAGTCATCTCGGACCACGTTCAGTATTGGTGGTTTAAGTTAAAATAATGAAAGTTACTCATATTCAGAACTAGCGTTCTAGCGGCTAAGGATCCCATGCTCTCACTGCCGTGGCCCGGGTTCGATTTCCGGGCAGGGAACCAACCCAGTCACCGGGAGTGTACTCTCAGTGCCTGTCCCAAGCTCGGATAAAATGGTTGTGTCAGGAAGGGCATCCGGCGTAAAACCTGTGCCAAATCAAACATGCGGACCAATGATCAGCTGTGGTGACCCCTAACAGGAGCAGCTGAATGAACAACTACAACTCATATTCAGAGCTAACATTCTCAGGTGCTTGAATTGATTTTCTGGGCAGTGCATTCGGTTTATTAAAATAACCTGAGTGTAGTTCACACCTCAGAGGTTGCCAGATTTTAGTAAAGACTTTAGTAAAGTTGTCCGAGACCACCACCTCTAACACAAGCACTTGCCTTTAAGCTGGAAAAATTCAGGGAATAAAAAATGCGTACTGAAGAACCGAGTTTTTTTTTTTTTTGCTCACATCTGAGATACCATTTAACATAAAAGTAATGAAGACTCAAGCATTTAAATAAACTAATAGGAGTCAAATTGCCAATATAATTCTGCATGAATAGTTCTAGTCATAATTATCTTGTTAATAACTGGAGATTTGTCTTGATTTAACAGTTTAAAAAAGGTGCCAAACCAACACAACCTTTTTTTGTACTATGAAGAACAGGGGCAGTAAGTTTGACCTCTAAGTAGGTTTTAAAAAAAAAAAAAAAAAAAAAAAAAAGCTGTATCTACTCGCTGAGGGACGCAGCAAGTGACTAGACAGGTAAGCACTTACTTTCCATATTGTGTGACAAAGGTTTTTGGGTGCACAATTATGTGGCCATGAGATGCTACATTGAGGTCATGAAATTGTAATGTATTCATGGCATATAAACTATTTTAGGTAGGTACATGGGTAGGCAGGTAGGTATGTAGAGAGCTGGATAGGTAGTTCAATGAATGGGTGGGTAGGTGGGTAGTTGGGTAGCTTTATTTAGTGGAAAGTTTGGCTTAGATGGGTGGATAGGTGTAAAAAGCTGAGAAGAATGGGGAGCTAGGTAGGTACGATAGGTGAGTGGGTGGTTAGGAAGGAGGTAGGTAATTGATTTGAGTAGAAAAATTACTTTGTTACAGCAGCACAGTGTATGAACTAATTACAGTACAAGCAAGCAAATAAGAGCAAATAACAATATTCCTGACATACACTATATGGCCAAAAGTAGGTTGACACCTGAGCAGCACACCCATATGTGGTTCTTCCCCAAACTGTTGCCAAGTTGGAAGCACACAACTGTATAGGATGTCTTTGTCATATTACAGTTTCCCTTTACTGGAACTAAGAGGCCCAAACCTGTTCCAGCATAACAATGCCCCTGTGCACAGAGCCCTGACCTCAAACCCAGTGAACACCTTTGAGATGAACTGGAACACCTACCACACACCAGAACTTCTCACTTGACACGAGTGCCCGACCTCACTTATGCTCTTGTGGCTGAATGAGCACAAACCCCCATAGCCATGCTCCAAAATCTAGTGGAAAGCCTTCCCAGAAGAGTGGAGGTTATTATAACAGGAAAGGAGGGACTAAATCTGTGTTAATGGAATGGTTTTGGAATGGACACATATGGGTGTGATGGTTAGGTGTCCACATACTTTTGGCCATACAGTGTCATGATATACTGTAGAACTGAACTGATCTTAATTATTTAACTTCTGTTCTGATTTTACAGTTGCTCAGTAGTGTACAGTTGCAGGGATAATCACATGTACCCACCCACACACACTTAACACTTACGTGATGATGAAGGTGGTGGTGAGCAGGAGCGTGGTAAGCAGTCCTCTCTGACAGTCTGTGTTTTTCCTTTGTCTCTGGTGCATCTCTCCTCCGCAGTTATCACAGCAGCGGCACATGCAGAAGAGCAATCCAACCAGCGGCACAAGCACAATGAAGAGAATCCCCATGACCGCACACACCACAAAGCCCAGCTCATAGTAAATCACCTGCACAATGTAACATTCCACTTTACACTCCATGTTGACTTTGGTGGCTATGACCATGTGTAGGTTATAAATAGAACACATTCTCTGTAAGTAATCAGGAGATGTGTAAGACACTAAAGACATTTGGGACTTTTAAGAGTTGACAGATGCAAAGGCGGCTATAGTGACCAGAAAATAAACCTGTGTCTGCAGATCCATTGGTCTAATATGGCAAAAATCCCAATTTGGTGTAGTCAACACAACATGAGGTTGATTTAATACTTTTTATTGTGTGTTGAATAGGAATTTAATTTACAACAGACAATTTCATTGTTGAGTATGTTGTTAGTCCTTTGTTAGCTATCTTTTAATGCATAACTAATTACTTTCTGTCTTGCCTTTTTTGTAGTTAGCGTTTAAAAAAAATTCAGTTCCGCTGTCACGTATAAGTTTATGAGTTATTACATTGCACTGATTTAACTTTATTTTCAGTCACAGTAGCCACCGCTACAGCTATTAAACCTTAAAGTCCCTACTGATACAGCTATTACTAAGAACTAATGAAAGGAACAGGAAAGGGTAGTTACCCATATAATAGGAAACATAATACACACCAAAAAGACATCTGATATTAATTTATAACAGTCTCATAATGGATGTCTGTTTTTAGGCTCACTTGTCTTATTGAATTACAAAAGATCCAGCTCATCTCCAGCAACCTGTGATCCTAGTTTAAAAACTACACTCCACTTAAAACACAGCCCTATTAAAAAAAACCAGAATAAAATATATTAGAAGCAGGAAAAGGAATTCCCTCACCATGTAACATGTCACAGTGGTGTTATAATTAATCAAATGTAAACGATGAGAGCTAGCTGCTCAGCCATGAGGTGTGAATGAGCAGCTGGAAGCTCGCCTGGCTCCAGACTCCAGGTTTCTTAGTCTCACTGTGTCTGTCTGTCTTTAATCTAGTTTCACATTCCCATAAAACATTCACTGCTCTCAGGCCAAGGTGAGATCAGGAAGCTGAGCTTGTGGAGTAAATGAATTCATAGCAAATGGATGTTTTAAGCCCTGACTCACAGACATGAATCACTTTAATGTAGCATGAACAAGAGTGCATGTCTCCAATAAAATAAGTTGACTATTCATCACTGTTTCTGAGAACAGGGCCCAGCTCAGGACACAGACCACAAGCACCAGATCTTCAGTTCTCATCAGCATGACCAGGCTTCAGTTAGGCTCTGGGGTTAACTGGCTGGGATTACAGAAAGAAGTACTGAAGGAACTCATTGCAGTGATTGCACCATTACCTGTGAAATTCCCTGTAACTGAATAGGTCAGGTGGATTTTTTTTTAGGTTGGGCTAGTAGATAGGCTGAGCTAAAAATAGCAAACACCTTCTCAAAGAAGATTTACAGAAATGGAAAACCTGTGATCTCAGTGATTACCTGACCTTTTGGTTCTTGTGACTCTGTGGCTAAAGAAACTGCTAAATTACAGCACATATTTGTGTGTTATAACATTAAGGGGCATATATACATCATTTAAGAAATGAAGATTGTGGAAGGAGTAGATATAGCACATAGCTAATGTGGCCACTAATGTCCAGTTGCTCCATTTAAAAAAATTCCCCCGGAATGAAGAAAGAATTTAAAAATGTCTTAGTTGGACAATTTCACTTTGAAAGATACAAATGAGCTGGTCATAAATCATAGTGGGAGGATTCAAACAGAAATAAATGTGGAAGCAGGGAGAAGTATAGAGGCTATGACTAAGTTATGGTCAGATGTAGGATATAAACAGAACATATCCTCAGTAATTTTAAGTAACTGGGAATAGAGATGTGCATTAGGACTGGGATCCCAAAGGACTCAAAAAAAAAAAAAAAAAAGTCAAAAAGTGTCAAAAGTGTGTGTGTTTGGGTGGGGGGTTACTTTCATGTGGGCAATGGCTGGCCATCATATATCAAGCTTGCTCATGAGGCACTGTGCAACATGCTTACTTTTTTCATTCATTCCTCATTAACTGCTTTATTCTGGTCAGGGTCACTGTGGTTTAAATAGTTAATCTGTTTATATGTTGGAAAAGAGATCTAACTAAATTTATTAGAAAATATTGCGGGTGGGTACAAACAAAAATAATAACTGCGGGAGTAGGTGGGATTAGTCACACTTTCTGTGGGAGCAGAAGAGATGCTCAGTGTTTCTGCGGAAGGAGGCGAGAACTGCTAGAAAACCTGCAAGAGCAGTAAGCTTACGCACAATGATGTTGTGAAGGAGTGAAAAGGCACGGTCAGAGTATCTGCAGGGAAGGGAATATATGTTTCTGTGGAAGTGGGAGGGCTTGGTAAGAGTTTCTGCTTAAGCAGGCATTTGCAATCAGAGTACCTGTGGGGAATGGCTGGCACAAGCCAAAGTAACCCAAAGTTTCTTTAGGTCATGCTGGCATGGTAGGAATTTCAGCAGACCTAGACATAGTTTCACAGACTATATGGCCAAAAATTTGTGGACACCTTACCATCACGCCCATGCTGTTGCATTAAGATTTCCCTTCACTGGAACTGAGTGGCCTAAGCAAAACATGCTCCAGCATGACAATGCCCCTGTGTACAAAGCGAGCTCCATGAAGACATTGTTTGCCAAGGTTGGAGTGGAAGAACTTGAGTGGACTTCATACAGCCCTGACCTCAACCCCACTGAATGGCTTTGGGAAGAACTGGAATGCCAACTGCACCTCAGGTCTCCTCGCCCGACATGAGGCTTGTGGCTAAATGAGCACAAATCCCCACAGTTACGCTCCCAAATGTAGTGGAAAGCCATCTCAGGAGAGTGGAGGTTATTATAACAGCAAAGGGGGACTAGATCCAGAACGGGATGTTCAAAAAGCACATATGGATGTGATGGTCAGGTAACTTTTGGCCATATAGTGTATGCGTGTGAGTGGCCAGGCATGGTCAGAGTATGATTGGGAGAGGGCAGACACGGTCAGAATTTCTACGGGACAAGAATGGTTAAGAAAAGTATCTGCAAGAGTGTGCAGGCAAGGTCAGTGTATCCCCGGGAGAAGTCGGGGGGAGGATTAAGAAAATAAGTTAACTACACAGCTTTACTATCTAGACATCAGCACAACAGAGACACTTGTCAGTATATACACCAAAGACCTTACTGAAGACCTTAAAAAGAAAAGGCCTTAAAGGGCAAAATCAGTGCGCTACAGGCAGATAGTGTAGATTGAGGAAGAAAAGTGGTACTGTAATATTAGGGTGCAGGATGATAAAGGACAACTGAAGGATGATAAGGGTGCTGGCTCAGTGCACACTTTACCTGCAGTGTCAGAACAATGTTCTCTGGCTGGGGATAGCCAGATGATGAGAAGCATGCAGAAAAAGCAAAAAAAGACAAAAAGGACACAGGGGAAAAAGAGCACAAAAGATGGTCAGAAAAAGCAACAGGTAGATAACAGGCAAACATAGCACTTAAGAACCAGGAACAAGGTGTAATACTGTGCTTGGATAAGTACCAACAATTTGTTTGAATCTAAATAAAATCTAATTAAATCTGTGCACTGGGTTCGAGAGAATCGATAATATGTAGACCTCCCCATTCTTAAGTGTGCCAAGGCAATGGGTATATAACCAAATAAAATGAGTGAACATGGTTTACAGAGGAATCATGGCACCTCTTAGAGATTGTTAAGACAGAACATGACAAAATGGAGGTGTACAGATAGGTTACGCTGTATATTTCTGTATTATGGGATCTCTGCTACACCTCTTACATTCCCAGATTTTAACTTCAAAAGAGGGTGGATGCTGCGCACTGAAACTGTATTACTAATGAAACAACTAATAGTCCCTTCCTGTGCTTACAGCCAAAAAACAATTACCTCTTGCAGCACAGTTGGTATAACAAGGGTGAAAGACTCTCTCTTCGAATATCACTATCAATTAACAGCCTGCTGAAGAATTGACATGGGCAAGACAGCATCTCCTCAGCTCAACTTCCAGCACACACACACATACCTTCTGGTACTCAGACTTGATGGCTCCGAACTTGTCCTTTGCCACTTGCATGACGAGATCTGCAATGACAGCAGAGAACAGAGTTTGTTTTTATGCATAGAGGATTCACAGCGCATCTTCCCAAAGTGCAGACCAGAGGCTTTGTGACTGTTTCAATACACTGCAGTATCCATGTGAAGCTGCAGGTACACTTGGATTTGGAAAATGGAGGCTTATAGTGAAGTCAGTGTTTTGGAAGTGTTTCGTCTGGGAGTAGCCAGGTGTAGGGTATAAAGAGAACATATCCTCGGTAACTGTAAGTAACTGGGGTGAAAGATGTGTATTGGCAGTGGCATCCTGCAGGACTCATGAGTCCCAACAAAAAAGTCATAGGAGTGGGAGGTTTTTACTTTCATACAAGTGGAAGCAGGCCATCAGATATGAAGCTTGTGGGACAAGGAAAGGGCACTTTCATTAACACAGGACCGTATTGGATGCTGCGGGTTGCTTGCTTGGTGCTGCGCTCATGGGGTGTTTACTACCTTCATTCATCTACAGTAAATAATTTATTCTGGTCATAGTCTCTGTGGTTTAAATGGCTTATTTGTTTATATTTTATTAAATAGAACCAACTAAATTCATTAGAAAATATGTGGACAGGTCAGACTTTCTGCAGGAGCAAGTCAAAACTTCTGTGAGAGCAGGAGTAATCAGTCAAACGTTCTCTGGGTAAGGATATGATTGGTCAAAATTTCTGCGGGAGTGGGTGGGACTCGTCAAACATTCTGCAGGAGCAGGTGGGATTGGTTAAACCTTCTGTGGGAGCCAATGAGATTGGCCAATATTTCTACAAGAGTGGATGCATTTCGTCAAACTTTCTGTGGGAGTGGACGGGCTTGGTCAAATCCCCTGCAGAAGTAGGTGGGATGGGGCAACCCTCCTGTGGGAGTGGACGGGCTTGGTGAAATGTTTTGTGGGAGCAAGCAGGATTGGTCAAACCGTTTGTGGGAGCAGATGGGGCTGGTCAAACTTTCTGCAGGAGTGGATATGATTGATCAAACTTTTTATGGGGGCAGATCTGATTGGTCAAACCTTTTGTGGGAACAGATCCTATTGGTCAATCTTTCTGCGGGAGTGGATATGATTGGTCAAACTTTTTGTAGGAGTGAATGTAATTAGACAAACATTCAGGGAGTGGATGGGATTAGTCAGACTTCATAGGAAAGTCATCATGAGCTCAATGGATAATCAGTCAATCCACAGTGTACAGTGCAGTTTATGTCATCCATGCAAACCGAGATGATGAATACAGATCTGTACCAGCCAACTGCGCATCAGCTGCTATAATGATGCATGTTCAATAGAGCATGTTTGAACTAATTCTAAACTAATCTTCCTGACATATCTCCTTGAGATATAAGGAATGGCCAGCCTGAAGGCAACAAATGTGTAGCGGTCTGGGAAAACTGGTCAGATGCTGGTTGAAGGGTTGTCCCAGGCCACCACACAAATGGCACAAGGAACAAGCAATACAAACTTCTTTTGTGTATATTATAACCTGTGCTTACATCATTTTCAAAGCATTCCCTTCCATCACTGCTTCTAAATCAAGGTCCAAACCACAGTTCTGTCATCTTAAAATTGTGCTGGAAATTACTGCACCATGTGCAATGTGTACTACGGAAAAGTGACACATTTGTCAACAAAAAGCAATAGACAGCCAGAGGGACCTGTGTGGAAAACACAGAGATATACAACAGAAATTTCCCCTCGACTTGGTGCAATGCAGGACTTTTCAGTTGAAACAGTGTAGTGCTGCGGGAGGAAAAATGGTAATGCGCAACACCGCTAACAAGTATGATTCTGACAGCCACATGTTCTGTACTCCTACTCTTCTATTCTCTTTCAGGGATGCTCAGTTCATTATTCAACTGATGAACACTGATGAAAAAAGGAGGGGGTCCCTCAGGGCTTTGCTTTCAACCAATTAGGTGTTTTATTCACCATAACTACACATGCCTACATATTTCAGAGAGAAAAATCTCTTTCTGCTTGAAGACAGAATCCATAAAAACAAATGTTCCCCGTACAAGTTGTTAAAAAAAAAAACTGCTTGTAGTTTCATAATTACTACACAGTAATGACAAATTACTCACTCAACATCACCTAAAATTTAAGATGCTGATCCACTGCCACACTTCCTTAGTCTTTACTAGGTGACATGAGCTAAATGGAAGGCAATAACAGCAATCTTGCAACCAGGGATTGCAACTCCTTTACATCATTCTGAGTGAAGAAAAAAAGTGGCGATGCTTATAAAGGCTGTTACTGGAAGGACAGATGCTCCCACATTGAGTGCAGTACCGATGGATTGCTGAGACGCGTTCCTGATCAGTAAAAGCAAGCCTAGTGATATGAGAAATCAGGGAATTTCACCAGAGAAAAAACTCAAATGTCCCCAAATGGAAAGTCCTAATTCTAGTGATGTTCTGAAAGGTAGTCAAATACAGAAATCAGTTCACTCTTCTTTCATATATGTGTATTAGGAATGAGCAACTGCCTTTCAAAATACTGCACAGATTTCATCTCTCCAATTTAAAGCACCTTGGAACTTTTCCACATATTGATCACTGAAGTATATGAGCTAAAGATGCTGGCTAGCAGTTAAGTGGTATACAAGTACTTGTATCACAGCGCTGTTGAATTCTTAAATCTGATTGGTCAGAAGGCATTGATTACTTTTCTTTAACCTGACAGTAGTTTCTCTGACAGAAGTTCTGGAGGCAAGGCAAATCACAGGTTAATATTAGTGTTTTTGTTGTAACACATTATTGTTTCTATAGTAACGGGTAATTCACAGTTACGTGTATGGTGGATGCTCCACATAATGTAAAACTAATAATGGATTAAATGATGTGTTGTTAGTTAACAAAGAAAAGTTTTCTGTAAGAAGATGGTTATTTAACATTTCTGGGAGGAGTCTCCAGTCTTTTATTATTAAGGATAGTAAGTTAAATATATACTCTCTCTCTCTCTCTCTCATATATATATATACACACACACACACACACATACACACACACTGTATATATAGACACAGGTGTGTGTGTGTGTTTTGTGAAGAAGGTTGTGTTATCCTGCACACCTCCATGACAGTGACTTGCGACTTGCGAGTGATTTGACAGGTGTGTGAATGTGTGTTAGGGAACTGCACGAGAATATGCGACAGTTCTGCCATGTTGTGCCACTAAGCCTTACAGATCAGCATTAGGCTTAACGTAGTGCCATGATGCTGTCTTTTCCTCTTCCATCTATTTCTGATCAAAGCATTTTAGCACAGCAAGACAACTTTTCAATTAATCCACAGCGGCTGCACCATGTTTCAACTTCTTCATTATGCTTTATTACTGTAACCTTGTCCTTATTTCAGTCATATTCCTTCACAGCCACACTCATGCACCCTTTCAACCTCCTTCCCCCACATCTTCCCAGGAGGATGTCATCTCCCACTAGCGCTGCTATCAGGATGCAGCTAGAGAAAGAAAAACGAGGGTGAGAGATGGGGAAATAAGGACGAATGTTCATTAAATGATCTCCCCAGTGTGGCTGTAGACGCTTGATTGCATTTCATTATATTATCATTATATTATGAGCTTGTCAGTGATGTAACACTTAACTGATGGGACAGATTGATGATTAGTTGGAGTATAAAGATAAACCTCCTCTGTATCTGTCAGTCCCAGTAAATAAGGAGGAGTGGCCACTGTGTCTGTCAGTCTCAGTAAAGGAGGTGTGGCCACTGTGTCTGTCAGTCTCAGTAAAGGAGGTGTGGCCTCTGTGTCTGTCAGTCTCAGTAAAGGAGGTGTGGCTTCTGTGTCTGCCAGTCTCAGTAAAGGAGGTGTGGCTTCTGTGTCTGTCAGTCTCAGTAAAGGAGGTGTGGCTTCTGTGTCTGCCAGTCTCAGTAAAGGAGGAGATGTGGCCTCTGTATGTCAGTATCAGTGAAGAAGGAGGCGTAGCCCCTGTATCTGTCAGTCTCAGTAAAGAAGGCATGGCCTCTGCATCTGTCAGTGCTCGTGAAGGACTTTTGTCCCCCAATCACCATCAAATCTTTACACCACCACAAGCACAAAAATGTCTCAAAAACCCAGATGTCTCAATATGATAATTTTACATAGCCAGTGCATCAAGCAGTAGATTTACACCGTGTTTCCTGCTCCATGCATTTCTACACTCCTATGAGATCTCATTAAAATATTCTAGAAATTAATCATATGTCCCCGGTGCCCTGTGTTTGCTCATGTAAAGTTTCTAGAAAAGGTCCCAAGTTCCCAGGGCCTCATGTTCCTTCACTATAATGTTGTAAACATCCTATGGACCATGTGTTTCAGTCCCATGCTCCTTAATCCAATGTTCTCTCAACTTACAAACACACTTATTCTGATATTAAATGTTCTGTAAATAACAGTAAACAGTAAATAAATTTCAACTGAATGTTTGCCTTTGTGCATTATCTTAAATTTGTGATGTCATTTTTTATCTGTTACAGTTCACGTATCATATCTTGTGATTTATTTAAAGGCAGAATGCAGCTTTACCATCCTTCAAGGATGAGAAACAAGCACTAAAAAGAAATAAGCTTGAAAAGAAATGCGACATGGACAGAGAGGACACAGGTTGCTCAAGAATGTGAATACATAATGGGAAAGGAGAAAGGATGGGTCAAATTGGAAAGTAAAGGTTCAAACTGAAAGATACATGAATACCTTACATTAAAAACCGTTTACATAACTGAATAAATAGTGTAGGAGGTTGCATGAGGTTAGGTTCATATCCTAAAGTTCATCACTGAGGGAAGGAGGTGAACAAGCTTTCCATCACTACGCTCTCAAGGGCAATGAGTCAGTGTTATTTAAAAGCATCCACTAATCTTTACTATGTAAATAAGAGACACTGTTTTCAAAAGTTAGTTTTGATTATTATTATTATTATTGTTATTATTATTGTTGTTGTTCATTTATTTTTTCCCCCACAAAAGATCTAACTGGCTTTCCATCATAAGAAAAATGGACTGCTCAGATGATGTGGATTAATTTTCTATAACAGCAGCTCTGACAGTAGTGCCAACTGTAACTGAAATCTCAGGTTTGTATTAATGTGTCTGTTCCAATACGTTCCTGTTTCTATAGTAACAGTTCATTCACAGGAACTTGTATAGCAGACACTCCACATAATCCAAGTCTAATAATAATAATAAAAAAAAAAAAAGTATATTCATTGGTGACGTTTTCTGTTAGAAGAAGTTTATTTAACATTTTTTGGAAGGAGTCTCCAGTTTCAGCATTTTGTAACAGTCAGAGGTAAAACTGGAACCGAGTTTACAGGACAGAGGACTTTGTGCTTCTCGGATTCTCAGTAAAATGCTGTCAGTGATATTCTTCTGTCTTAGAAACTTCAAGAGAACGTGAGTGAAGGACTGTTTACTGCTGCTATAATGCAAGTGATAACAGGAACTTGTTTCACGGAAAATTTGACATCCTGTTTTTTCATAAATAAAAAACTGGTAGCACTGACAAATTGCTGTGGTATAAGAGGAATAAAACATTTTGTGGCATGCTGTTATAGGAAACATAATACATTTTGCATAACACCACCCTGTTGTTCATTATTATTCTTTCTGAATTTATTCTTTATTTATTAACTACAACGTTACAAATGCTGTCTTTTTTTTAAAGGTATAGTATGTTCACTTTTCCAGAAAAAGATACATAAAGATAAATATAAAGGTTAAATAATTAAATAAAGAAAGAAAGAAAAAGATGTATCTTTAATGGTACAACTCAGTACAAGTATAGTACATTTTGGTACATTTATTTCTGAGAATGCAGAATTAATTCATAATATATCACAAAATAAATTCACACCTCTCCAGTACACTCTCCAGTTAAAAAAAAACAAGAACAAAAAAAGAAGCTTCAAGTAGTACTCAGAAGGGTTAGCCCTCTGAGGGAACTCTTAAATATTTTATACAGAAACCCACAATGGAGGGTTTTCTTTTCTGAAAAGATTCTAAATAGAACCTCTTTAGACAGCTTGTAAGCATCTAAAACCCTTGAGGAACACTGAGTGCAAAATTCATAGAAATCTTTTACAGGATTTCATATGAATCAAGTCACAATAAATATGTAACACAGATGGCGGCAGGATGCAAGTGTGTACACATGTTGTTTATTAGGGCAAATCCAATATTCGTGTCCATGGCAGGGGTCCAAAAAAAAAAAAACTCCAGACAGTTTAAAAAAAAAAACATATTCATAAAACAGGAAAATGGATAACAGTCAAAACCAGGAAATGCAAGAGATGTAGAACTATGAAAAAAAAAAAACATGGCTTGGACACAAAAGGGTTTAAATAGACAAACTAATCACAGACATAAACAACAGGTGGACACAATCAGGAAATACAACAATGACAGGACAAAGGCAGAGATAGGACTAGAACAGAAACAAGGACACCTGAAATGTATACAAAAGCACTTGGTGTGAACTACAAAGCAGACAGCGCTCATTGTAACTGGAACTGCAACTCACACTGAGAGAGGGAATTTGTGACACAATAACTCCATCTCTAACCATTCAGAACGTTTCGTGAGAGTTGGCTTGTGAGAAGTCTTCTACATTTGCAACGCTCATGACGATCATGACTCTGACTGGGATTAACAGAGCTACACCTCAGAGGTTCTGAATCAGGAAAATGTGTTTCCTCGAGATATGCACGTTAAAGTGTAGGAGTGTTCTGATGTAGAAGGAAGTCTGCTTAATCATACTTCAAAGTATGAAGACCGGAAAGTAGGAGAAACTGTAAAGCAACAGAAAATATTGTAGGAGACTTGTTTCTGTCAGCAGGAAGAGCAAAGAGTAGATAACACTTTCACATGTCCCTACCATGCTTTAAAAGAAGGTCACAAATGAGAGACGTGAACAAATAACAGAATGACTCTTCCACAGCTGTGTGTATCGGAGTGATCCGTTTCTACAGTCTAGTTTAGCATTTGCTCTTGTATATATTTAGAAATTCCCATTTGCAGGGCCAAGCCTCAGGGATATACATAGTTCTAGAGCAGAGATGACACTGCCAGATTTCAGATCCATATTTACACCAAGGCGGCTTACAGCTGAGGCAGAATCTAATCCAAGCATACCAAAACTGACATTTAAAAAAAAAAATTTGTTAGCTCATGTCACTGCTTAAATTGCACCACTTATCACCTAAAAGGCAATGATTTTGTCAATAATCTTCAGAAAAATGCAAAGACCTTTTATCCATGTCTAGATATAAATCTTTTTTCACAAGCCAGTGAAACCCTGATGAAAAAAAAAAACAGTTCCACTTTACATGGTTCCACCTTAATAAGCAGTTTTATAATACAGAAGAAAAAATCCACTTGAATCATCGTTTCACATTGTCTTTAAAGAGCCTGTGAAATCAAAATTGGTGTTTTTGTACCTGGCCCTAAGTATTATTGGCACTGAGCTGATAGCATATCCAATAAAAAAAAACCCAAAAGCAGTTTTCAAGATAGTCTAGTTTTAAGTTATAGTTTCTCACTTCCGGCAAACAATTAAAATATTTTTATTTTAATGACACATTCCTGTACGAGTCTTGTGTTTGTCCAATTAAATGCTATTTTTTTCCTGCTCCTGGGGGCGGGTCTTGCTCTACTGTAGTAGCTTGTTGGCAGTAAACATGGTTCATTTGTGTATTTTTGTATATTTCCATTTCCAACCATCCCTCGTTCAAGTTAAAAAAAAAAAAAACTTGGAGTTTTTTTCATTTGGAAGAAATGTGTGAGTTGGTGGTTATGTGACAGGCACAAGTCGACAGGTGTGGGTGAAAGCAGCGGTTAGAAATGCTCCAC
Source organism: Pangasius sanitwongsei (assembly GCA_037576675.1). Taxonomy (NCBI): domain Eukaryota; kingdom Metazoa; phylum Chordata; class Actinopteri; order Siluriformes; family Pangasiidae; genus Pangasius; species Pangasius sanitwongsei. The sequence continues at coordinate 4,696,519 of CM075009.1, read as the reverse complement.
AGCTGGAAAAAAGACTCTAATCCCTTTGCTTTTCTCCATATTTAACTAGTTTGCTAAGCTACTGTCAAGTATGTTTAGAGTTGGCTGGGGTGTGGCGTATCTTGAATGCTTTTGGCTGTTGTTTAAATCAGTCTAGTACTTCAGCTGTATCTGGTACTGACAGATACAGTCAGGTACTTCAAAATCTTTAAAACGGTGGCTATTTGATGAAAACTGGAGTTTATATTCCTTCTGCACCCGGTTGAATCAGTGCCCACTCCCACTCACCAGTTTGATCACCCTCTGTCTACAGCGACGTGTGCCGACCCCCACTTCCTGTTAAACTGGTGTTGCGTGGTCGGCATTTGCATATTGAAACATGACTGGATGCTATATTTTATGACGCAATAATACTTGTAACATTTGTCTGTTTAACAACTCATTTTCCAGTAAATGTTTCCTGATTAGAAGAATGTGATAAGAACATGTGTGTCCATATTATTCACTGTTACTACTCTCTCGTCTACTCTCTCGATTCGTGTTTGTGACTCATTAGCTCAGGGAGTTGAGTCTTTGCTCTGGTGGCTAGAGAGAAGCAAACTACATCAGAACATGAACAATAACAACCTACTCAAGCGCACGCAAGGCAAACCGGGCTCTCCTGTAACCATGGAGCCAGTTACCAAGGTGAGGAGCATGCTCTCACTTTTCTCTCACAAACAGAGATACGGACAAAGAAAAGAGGAAAGAAAAGCACAATCTTCTTCCCTGTGAGAACCGCTAATAAAAAAGGCATTAAGTGCTTGAGTGAGTTTAACCCACTGTCAGAGTCTGTCTATTCAGAAAAGCAGCCGGCAACATGAAACACGACAGGTTTAATACTTGAGCTAAAGTTTTTTAGCGCAAGTCTTTTATAGAGCTGCTTATGTGCGTGTATGTAATGTGTTGCAGTACAGTTTTGGTCTTCAATTTTCCAATAAGGTCATGAGTTTAAATCCCAGGGCTGCCACAGAGCCACTGTTGTACTCTTAGTGTACTTTCACATATGTACTTTAGTCTGTTTGAATGAAACCCTGGTGTGTTTTTTAGGCAGGTGTGAACACAGCAATCACACGTGGTCTGGACCAAAATAACCAGTTCCAGTGTATCTGAGCCATGTGCCTTTGGTTCGCTTCGAAGTGAACTCTAGTGTGGTTCTACTGCAGTGAGAAAGTGATTTGAAGTGAACAAATATGCCGTGTATTTTAGGCTGTGGGCAGCGTTTCTGTGCATATGTGAGCTGCTAAACTGAGCCATGAGGCACAAATCGAGTCAAAGGACAATGCTGTAACTGTAGCCTTCTGTTCTTGATATTTGGACTGATGAACTACAGGAGTAAATAAACACTGGATGTGATACACAATACATTTCAGAGTAGTTTTATTTTTTTTAATTATCTAATCATTTATTTAACACAGGCTCTATGTTCTCTTGGCTTGGCTGATTTCTATTTATTTACCTTTTTTCAATCACCACCTTTCTGAGTTTTATAAATAGTAGGTTTTCAGACGTACATTTTCTTTTTGGTTCATTTAATTATGTGCAGTTTGGAACCAAACCAAACCAAAAGCATCCATTTGGCCTGGATTCAGATTAATCGGCGTGAATAGGCGTGAAAGTGCTCTTAAAACAAAGGACAGTGTACCAGAGGTCAGTTCCCTGGATCAAATATACTGCGGAAGTATCTGTGTCTACAGCCTTGGATGCAAAAATTGTATAGTGCTTATTAATATCTCATTTTGTTCTTCGTACACTTCCAAAAAAAAACCAAAAAAAAAACGTTTTCCTCAAAGCTTCTTTGGGTGGTTATGGGTGCTTGGCTTTGGTGAAGAGCTCTGCACGGAATCTTCACGGATTACCTGGAGCACAAAAACTGAAGAGCCTTTAAGGGTTGTAGAACTAACCTTTCTTTCTATAAATGTTAACTATCTTACTCTTGTTTATGGTCATTTGGTGCAGCACTTGTATCACTGTCAGCTCTATGCTTGGACTGGATTCCGCCTCTGAATGAAAGCATCATCTCAATGAATAAGCAATGCTGCTGCGGCACAGCGGGCTGAAGGAGCCGCTTTATCATGGCCATGTTTGGAATGTAAATGAAAAGAAGGAATGTGACTAAACCACTAATCTGAACTTCACAGGCATTTCGACCAAAGAGCACCATCATTCCCGAGAGGACACTAATTATTCTAACACGCACCACTTTCCTCTCACTGATTAATGCAGACTTTGTCGGCTTATGTGGTTCAATCCATTGATTTTGCTTTGCTCACCACCTCTACAAGTCTCCCTGGGGACATCATCTGCATAATTTTCTGTCTCTGCATTATTTTTAATAAATATCAGTGCAGGGATGTAGGTGGGTGTACGTGAAGCACAAAGCACAATAAAACACACTCAGGCATAAAGGGTCACTGCAGGAAATATTATCTACGACAATACAGTAGGAAACATTTTACAGCTTGTATAAATATTCAAGAATATTCAGAAATATTCAGTAACCCCTCCATGACTGGGCAAAAAAAAAAAAAAAAAAAAAAGACGCAAATGCACGCAGCACCCGTTGCGATTGGAACATGATCGGATCATCTAGAGTTCCTCCGGACTGCATCTGATCAGATTTTGGGAAGATGGATATGCAATATGTACAGTTTGAGATAAAAAAATATTCACCCAAAAGTGTGTCTAATTATTAAAATAAAACCACAGCAAAATGTCACATCCGCCCTGATTCTGTTTGTTTACGCTTTATACTCTAGTGGCCCTTTTTGGCTCGCCACTTTCCTTATATGGTCAATGCTTCCTGTCCTTGTTCACACAGCTAATTAGTGTCACCTGGTCCTTGTTTCCCTTGGTAGACGTTACTGCATTGTTTTGCTAGTTGTGTTCTTGCGAATATATTTGTTCTCCGGTTTTAAGCCGATCACAGTGTGTGAAGAATACACACAATGAAAATGTACGGAAATACAAGATACTGAGATCAAGATTGCTGAAATTTGATGACTTTGCATTTTAGGGAAATTTCTTTTACTGTTGTTTCCTTTCCTAAGTATCACAGAATACGACGTATTCTGTGACGTATACGACAAACGTATACGACAAACTGTTCTGTACAGCTTACAGTGTGCAATTAAGCAATACCGCACAATCAGGAGTGGTGGCCGTACGTGTCCTGTAATAAAAACTGAACTGTGGTAAACATCTTAGATGTTTGATGAATGAGCTTATTTAGCACATCAGTCAGCTTATATAGTTTACGTGTAGTGAGTTGGTTAAATATTTGACACTAGATATCCACTACAATTAGCTTAAATTATCTAGGTTAACTTAGCTTCCTGCTAGCTAGCCACTACATTGCTAGCTAGCTACTTTTCATCCTAACATTTATAGCCATGCTACTTCAGTGTTCACTTCCATGCTTTGTTCATACACATTAAATTAAATTTCATTTAATTTAATGTGAATTAAATCAGTTTTTTTAAATGTATACAATTACTCCTAGATATTTTGAGCTAGTAGAGCATACTTGCTACATTATACTTATATAAATGGCATTATACATTATAGAATATGTTGTTTGTTCTATAAATAAAATTAAAAAAAAAAAAAACGTTATATATAATTCAGAGCCTGACGGAGTGCTACGAACGATGCCCTACATACATCCTGAATTCAAATCAAGCATCTGCTTTATTTTAGGGCCATATTCAAGGTTAATGAAGCAGGCAGCAGAAACTGTGTTAGTTTTCAGATACGATTATTTTTGTGCAACCAGAGCTTCTAGCAGAAACGATGGAAAAATCAGAAGAGTTGCAGTTTGAGCACTGAAAAGAAAACAGGTGTTAGAAAGCAGGACAAGGTTGGTACATGATTCATACTCTTCAGGGGACATCATTTGATGATTTGAAGTTTTACACTGAGGCCCTGACTCACTGAAGGTCTCTGTGTGTGTGTGTGTGTGTGTGTGCGCGTGTGTAAAAACGTATGAACGTTAGAACACCACAGAAATGTGCAAGCTGATTTATTAACAGGGTCTACAGAGGATTATGTGTTTCGACTGAGTTATATGGCGTGCGCTGCCTGTTTGGATTAATGAGTATGAAATCTGAGGCGTTTCTTCCTAAAGGTACAAAATGATGGACAGAGTCACAAACTGATTCACTTTGTACCAGCAAAATTCTCTCTCTCTCTGTTTCTTTCTCTTCTTCTCTGTCTTTCACTGTCTGTCTGTCTGTTTCTCCCTATATCTCTATCTTTCTCTCTCCGTCTTTGTGTTTGTCTGTTTTTCCCTCTGTCTCTCTGTCTGTCTCTCTCTCCATCTCTCTCTGCCTGTCTATCTCTCTCTCACTGTCCATCTCTCTCCCCCCTCTCGTCTTGCTCCTTCTCTCTATCACTCTTTCTTTCCATCTCTCAGTCTCCATCTGTTGTTCCCTGTCTGTGTCACTCCTTGTCATTCTCTCTGCCTCTTTCAATCATTCTCTCTCTCTCTCTCTCTCTCTCTGTGTGTGCGCTGCTCCCTGTTTCTCTCTCTCACTCTGTCTGTCACTCACCACTCCCTGTCTCTCACTCTGTCTCTTTCCATCTTTGTCTCTGGCTGTCCATTTCACTCTTCATCTGTCTGTCTCTCTCTCACACCCTTTCTCTCTCTCTCTCCATCTCTTTCTGTCTCTGTCCTTCTCTCTCTCCCTGTCTATCTCTCTCCATCCCTCTCTGTCTCTGTCTGTCACTCTCTTCTTTTTCCATCGTTGTCTTTGTCTGTCTCTCTCTCTCTGTCTCTACACATTACTTCCCGTCTCTGTCTGTCTTTTGCTCCCTGTCTCTCACTCTGTCTCTTTCCATCTTTGTCTCTGTTTATCTCTCCATATTTCTCTGTCTCCATCTGTCACGCCCTGTCTCTCTCTTTGTCTGTCTACCACTCCCTCTCTCTCTCTCTCTCTCTCTCTTTGTCTCTGTCTGTCTTTCCCTGTCTCTCTCTTTGTCTTTCAGATAAACGGGGAAACCCAATCCCAGTGTAACGTCAGCTCACGGCCACCTGTTCACCTCAGCAGTGCTGAGAGGGAGAAGAGGAAAGTCCCAGACAATAACTCCACATCATCATCATCATCATCATCACCACCTGGCTCTACCACTGCTTACTGAGGAAACACTTCACAATGGATTCAACATTTACACGCTGCACTACAGGGAAATCCTGGAAAATACATGACGTAATGATGAAAAATAGTGAATTGTCTTACTAGATCAGTGTTTAATAGATTAATTCTTTATATCTTTTGTTCTGAATGTGCTCATTTTTAAATTCACATGCAGTGCATGGGCATGTTTCACTGCTCCTCTGCCATTGCATTTAGTCTTTTTCCACCTTCTCAGCCTGATCGGGACCAGCTGACGACCTGCTAGTCTATTTCCACATCGCTGATGAAGACTGCTAGTTTGTCAATTTTAGCACCACTGCAAAAAAAATTATTTTCCATAAATATGACTTTTTTGTTGTTTACAAAGCAGAGGACAGGTCAGTTCAGATTAGTGACAGATACGGGTCACTCAGTCGCTGTTTTCAGTCCTGAGGCAGTGAAAAAGGCTTCATAGGTCATTCAATAAACAGAAAAACAGCTAGTAATTAGATAAAGGATTGTTTGGTAGCTAACATTATGTCATCATTTAATCCCTGAATCCACGACAAGTTTGCCAGAGATTGCCTTTTTCTCTAGTAGGGCCGAATGGATCACAAACATGAACCATGAAAGTTGACTTGTAGGCTTGTAATGTGCAAATAGACGATAATTTCTCCAGGAATTTGCCTTATTTGCCTCTTGCTCTCATTAATAAATCACTCTGTTGAAATATGTAATTCTCTGGAGATATGCTGTGACCTGCTGAAACCCATGTATGGAAAAGTGTACCATGGAGAAACAATATTAATGATTTCCAGAGGGACACTGCACTGACGTTAGAGATATCCATGTGTCCCTTAACAAGGCTTATGGATGCTGTTAACAGACCAGCTGGGAATGGAGTCATAATCCGTGGTTAAAAATAATTGCAATCTGCCTGTCTATTTAGAGAAGAATGGAATCCCAAATGATCTGTGATGAGAAGAGCTGCCTCTTCTGATTAACTGTGCTTTTTCATCCAAGTCTGTTTATATGCTCACAAATGTGCAAAATATGATGTGAAATTTGTAAATCCTGCCCCTCCAGTAAAGAGTAAAAGTCATTCACCTTGTCAGATGAAAATGGCTGGCCAATCAGATTCTTAGTTATGGAGAAAATTATGATCTTAAATGAGTGAAAAGAACTGTGTCACCAAGATGGCTGCTGAGTGCACAGACTTTACCAAAAGGACTGATGTCAGTCCCAGTGAAGGAGGTGTGGCCTCTGTGCCTGTCAATCTCAGTGAAGGAGGCACAGCTTTCCACTTCATTTTTAAAATAAACTATTTACACAATATTGACTTTTTTTTTTTTTTTAAATGTATTTTACATTACACTTTATGATGACCACTGCATCATCTCGTTAGGAGACAACCCCACACACCCACAGCGATATTTATCTGTTTGGCTGAAGAAGAACACCGCTTGGGCTTCATTTCTAATTCCAGCTGAACATGTCAGTGTTGATTTGCTCACAGCGGCCGACGCATTGCGTGCCTTCAGCACAGACTGACACAGACCAGAGAGTGGGAGAGAAATGCTGCACAAACTCTCCATTCATTCAGATCCTCATACATTTACACACAATACACACACACACACACACACACACACACATTTATCCATACCAATTACCCCCTAGATCCACATGTGCAGAGTAACATTCACTTACCATAGCACAATAACTACCACACATTTTATCATTCCTTACAATATCATTAAGAAAAAAAGAAGGGTGGGTTTGAATGAGGGTGAATATCAAGTTAGAGGATTCAAACTGTTCAGGCGATATGAAAATGACGCGTGGTGGCCTGGGAAAACCCTGTTCTCCCCGTGTTCATGTTGGTTTCCTCCGAGATCTCTGATTTCCACCCACCTCGCAAAGACATGCCAGGATGAGGACTGGCTACTCTAAATTGCACCTAGGTATGAATGTGAATGTGTACGGTGCCCTCCGATGGACAGGTGTTATACATCTAGGGTGTATTCCCACCTCACGCTCAGTGTTCCCCGACAGGCTCCAGCTCCACCGCAACCCTGACCACTTGCTGAAGATGAATGAATGAACAACTACTTACATAAATTATCACAAAGTTTATGTTAACTTTTGATAATGAAAGAACATCTGTGAAACCCAACACACAACAAACTTTTAACTCAAATGAATCTCAAAACCGGTTAACGGAGAATCTGCAGCCTCTGTCCTTTTCCAAGTCCTCTCTCAACCGGTGGCATTACTGAATTACGCATAGCCCACTCTCTTATAGCTGCTCTCTTATCCTAAGTTCACTTCACAGCACCGCTGATACACCACTTCTGGATAAAACCCCATTAGATGGATTTGAGGGAAAAGATGCCGGTTTGAAAGATGTTCTGTTACGGAGAAGATGGTGTGTCTTGATCTGGAGAGCTTATCTAAAAATAAAAAGATTCAGTTGCATAACGGGTGGCTGTACATCGGACCACTGGCAGTCTTTCTGTCTTATGTGCTCTCAGTCGTTCTCTCGGTTCAGGCCTTTGTTTCATTCCTGGGTGAAATCCAACCCACACAGTATGACGGACAGGGAAAAAGTGTGTGTGTGTGTGTGAAGGACAGATTAACTAGCTCCTCTGAAAATCACTGTCAAACTAAACAAAGTACCTGCAGTTTTCTTCCTCCTGAAGCGAGGGGGTGAGCAAGGGGAAAGAGGTTTCTTTTTGTGGCACAAGAGAGAGAAAAGCGCTATATTTGTGCAAGATTAAATTTGTGTGCAGTTCAAATAGAGGCTTAATTGCATTTGCAATTGCTTTGACAAGAGAAAGTACAGCTTGTAAAATCAATTTTTGGTAGCAACTTGCATTTATTTGTGATGCATTTGTATAATGACCCTTAAGGTATAGCTGTAAATGTATAAGGGTCATGCTTTCCGAGCCACTAGTTCATAACGTCTGCTCTGCATGATTTGAATATCAAAACGATTTTATCACAGGCACAGCTCAGACATGCCTCAGAAATGCAAAGCTGATGCAAAGCACATCCACCCATACTGCATTATCATCAGTATATGCCATTTAGAGCACCATTTCACAAAGGAACCAAGAACCTCTTTAACTGCGGCTTTATTGTTCAGATTTACGCTTAGATTGGATTTTGACAAGTAACAGCCTGGATATGATCACAAATATCAAATTCCCACACATCTGAATCACCACAATCAGTGTACAGCCTTCATTTTTCTCCTCACCATAAACAGTGACACCAATTAACTTCAGGAAAGAAGCTGGTGAAGGAACAACATTTTATAGGTGCTATAATGTAATTGATAACAGGAACTAACTTCTTTTATGGACTTTCCATAACATAAAATGTAACTGTAAACAGATAAAATGTATGACATGTTCTTCATTAAACAAAAAAAGTGTTAGGGTGGGCATTGCTGTGGTATAAGATGCATAAAACCCTTTAGGATGTGCTGTTATTGGAAAATAATCAACTCTGTTACTGGATCAATCAAAGTTGGGGTGGTAACATTACACCAGCCAGCTGTTGATTATTTTCCTATAACAGCACACCGTGCCGTGTTTTATTCCTTACTTAAATGCACATTTTCTCTTTCATTTTAAGAGGATTCATAATAAAATGAGTCTTATCAATGAAATGACCTCACGTGATATATAAAATCACCAGACTTACTAAGTCAGTGCAGTGGACACACTGACTGGGTTCACTGATGCTCTTTAGCCCTCTAATATCTAATGGTCACTGTTCATATACACACAAGTTTCTAATACTGTGAGCCAGCAGTGTGTGTTTATAATATGTAATGAAATATAAACAGTAGGAAATAGACATTCATTCAACTGGAGGTATAGTGCAAAAAAAAAACCCCAAAAAACACAGCTATTTGTAGAACAGAATAAGTTCTTACAAATGCAATATTATTTTGTTTATATTTTGCTCTCGCACTCCCACACAAATAGACTGGATTCAGGGATCTGCTGCACGTGGCAGCAGATGAATGTAAATACTGGAAGTATCGGAAGCACCTGTAAGGCAAAAACAAATTCCTTGTGTGTGTGTGTGTGTGTGTGAGCACATGTGGCCAATAAGACTGTTTTTGATTCTGTATTTGAATTTATTTATTATTTGTTCAACACATATTTATTTTGTCATCATTTTAATTAAACCACTTGAAGACCTGCTGTGTGTACAGTTTTTAAATGAGTAAGGGAGTTTATTCCTCTTCGTGTCGTGCCTAACAGTGCCCTTACCCATGATAAAAAGTTACCCATGACAAAGCTGTAATGCACATTGCTATATTAACCTAATGACCACTGCCATAGTTGGCTAAAGCACATCTTTAAAATCAATAGACATTCATACTAGACAAGGAGTCAAACAATGGCATGGATATTTTTTCCATGCCTGTGAAGGAAAGCATTGAACCCAAAACATGTCAGTGTCTATTGTCTTTTACTGGTGCTATTTTTACAAGTTCACCTGTGAAACAGGTCAGAGATGGGAAAAAACACCCTTGAAGAATATTGGATATGAGCACTTTGCTGAGAGAAGGAGAAGAAGAAGAATAAGAGATAGAGAGAGAAAGACAATGTGTAACTGGAGCATGGTGTTGGTGGTTCTCTGGAGACGGTGGCGGCTGGCGAGGGTCGGAGTGCCCACAGACATGCCACACAGGCTGCCATCTGTGAAAAGTCCTCAGTGCCCCTTAGCAAAGCTGCCCAGCTGGCACCCCCTCGCTCCGTTTGAGACGCAGCCAATACGAGCCTGCACTCTCACATTAGCGTTCTGGCAGGATTTCAGCCTCGGCTTTTCTGTGACTGTGGCGTAATTTGAACTTGGTAACCTCGACTTTGTAAGTATGCACTGTAGGCATTAACTCCTTAAAGTCCTAGGCTATTAATCAATTATTCATTTTAAAGCACATTGTTGAGTAACTATTTGGAGTTATTCAGTACCTGCAATGAAGCAAATACGTATGAGAGTGCGGAATGAAATGACCTGCTGATGCATCCTGGGAGTTTAAGGAGTTAGCTAACAACATAGAATTAGAAACAAAGTGAACAATATACACTAAATTGTGAGTTTTTTATTTTCTGGATATTAGATTCCTGTTCTCGGCTGACAGGACTAGAAGCTTATGTGGTCCTCTGCTGCTGTAGCGCATCCGCCTCAAGGTCTGACATGTTGTGAATTCTGAGATGCTTTTCTGCTCACCACGGTTGTAAAGAGTGGTTATTTGAGTTACAGTAGCCTTCCTGTCAGCTCAAACCAGTCTGGCTGTTCTCCTCTGAGCTCTCTCATCACCAAGGCTTTTCCGTCCACAAAACTGCTGCTCGTTGGATGTTTTTTGGTTTTTTTTCCAGACCATTTTGTGTAAAATCTAGAAACTGCTCTGCATGTTAATTCCAGAAGACAAACAGCTACTCAGATACTCGATCCTGCCCAATAACCATGCCAAGTCACTGAGATGTTTGACGTGAACATTAAATGAAGCTCTGGACTTGTATCTGCATGATTTTATGCACTAAACTGCTGACACATGAGTGGCTGACTGGACAAGTGCATGACTGAGCAGGGTACAGGTGTTCCTATTAAAGTCGCTGGTGAGTGTATATTAATGCTGAACAAATTCTGATTCAATCAAGTTTCAATCATACCCTTTCTGAAAACAGTATAAATTCTTCTTTTTTTTTTTTTTTTTAAATCTTACAGTGTAACTTTCTTTTGGCTTTTACGGCTTTTACGCTAAAGTTAATGATTTAGCAGGCTCGCACGTACACATTAAGCCTTTTATACCAAAAATATAGCCACATGAATGAGCTAAACCTGTCGGAAAAATCAACATTTTTCTCAAATGTGTTGAGAAATGACGAAAAAAAAGACTCCCTAGGATGAAAAGTACATTGAAATTAGAATTAGCATCAATCGCACACCACCAAACTTTCATGAGCTCTGCCATATTGAGAAATATCAACATTGCACCAGAAAATGGAAACCATGAAATGCAAGCTTTTTAGAAAAACGTTGATCACATGACCCCCATCTGAACGTAGCATTAGTAGCTGTTATGCAACCTGGGAAGTGTAAGGTGCAAAACAGCGTTTCTGAATGCAAATCTATTTTTAAACTAATTTAAAATATTCTACAGTAGCAGGATATAACCACTAAACAGTGCATCATCAGAGTCACGATACATTACGTAGTACTTTGACATACTATTCAGTACATTGGTATGCATTTTGGGACGTAACTACAGAAAGACACAGTGCATGTAGAACCATCTCCCTACAAGAGCTAAAGGAGAAACGAGGCCATTCTCTCTGAATACCCCTTCATGAATGACATCTCGTCAAATATCTCACAGCTACAGCGCTCGGGAGAATCTAGGCCAGCCGGAGAAATCCAAACACTCACGATGAGTTTGTTCTGTTGCTCTGACAACTGATTATTGGACATTTTCCTGTTCGTCCTTATTTGGGTATGGAATGGACTTACTAAAAGTCTGGAGTACGAGATCAAATGAGACACAATAAAAGTGTGTGTGTTTGTGTGCTGAATCAGTGTGAGAGAAAAAAAAAGAAGAAAAACACAGCAGCAATGCACTGCAGAAAGAAAAAGAAAAACAAAACAAAACAGAGAAGCCTAGTTTGTAGGAAATCAATGAAACCTGTGTTTCTACCTGTCAGAAAACATCAGAATTAGGATGTGAACAATTCACTTCTATCTTTTCTAGAGCTGAATGCACCTGTGCGTGTGCGTGTGCGTGTGTGTGTGTGTGTGTGTGTGTGTGTGTGTATGTAGAGAATAACCTGCATCAGCATATGGCATTTCAGATTAACAGATTAGCTCATTAACAGGTGAGACACACCGGGACACAGGCCTAATTCCGTACGTTATACAGCAATGAGCCGGATTTACGAGCAAGCTACATATCACCATCTACCATCAGTGTCCTTCAGACTCTAGTACAGGGGCTCTATGGGCTTTATGAACATTTTGGAGCCAGAGACCACTCTCTCACACACACACACACACATATATATATATATATATA
>CM075009.1:4664829-4684194 GCA_037576675.1 Pangasius sanitwongsei | reverse complement strand
TATATATATATATATATATATATATATAAAGAAACCATCCTCAGCCTCCCATGGTCCCTAATAGTTAAATATTAAGATCATCATTTACATTTTTACAATAATATGTTGCCTATTTATTGGAGCTGTAAAGCTTGTTATTCTTTAAATTTTTGAGTTACTGAGGTTAGAATTAAACACATGTAATTCAAGTGATTAGTCAAACATGATAATGACTATAAGACGTCAGATGTAAGATGTCCAAATGTAAGATAAAAGATATCTACGACTGCAACTGTAAAATAATAATAATTTAAAAAAAAAAAAAAAAAAAAAAAAACCAACGCAGAGCTTCTGGCTGTGCTTCATGGACCCCACTCTGAGTATCATGTCTTCACGTTTCATATCAACTTTAGGTGTACAAGCACAACATTAATAAACACCTTGCAGAAAGGAAAAGATGAAGTTTATTTTTTTCTATAACAACATCCAAATGATTTGCTCCTCAAACATGCACCTCCTGCTCTTCTAACTCTTCAGCTACTTAAAAATGATAAGCTTAAGACCCAAAGATCTGAGGCCTATATTTTAACCGTACACTGTTACACAGGCCTCAGGTCTTTAGACTATTCAAGTTTGGAGTGAATGAAAGGCTGGAGCGTGGATGGAGGTCTTTCAGTGCCCCCATGATGGTTCTCATGTGTTACAGTGTCATAGTTTCATATAATTGTTAACGTCTTTATATGAAACTATGACACTAACATTTGATATTTGTTGAGAACCATCATGGGGGCACTGAAAGACCTCCATCCATGCTAAGCCTTTCATTCACTCCAAACTCAGTCTGATAGCCATTTCACCGTAGGGGTAGGACCTGTATAATTTAGACAGAAGGTCATTTACAGTGCTGCAAACAGGAGTGTGAGGGTGGAAGTTTGGGGATTTACAGTTCCTGATGATTTTGGGTTTTTTTTTTGAGCATATATTAGGGGAATATTTTTTTTTTCCACCGTAATCACCAGGCACTTGGGATGACTGGGGAAAGTTGCTGCTAGAAAAGTTTACATGTTTACATTACAATTATAATTGTAAATATGTAAATAAATAAATTAATAATAAATGCAAATACAATTAAGTAAAAATACAAATAATTACAAAATAATGAAAATCTCAGTTCTATGATTCACAATACCCAGATAAAATTGATGATTTACTAATGGTGAGATTTCTACTTGAGAATTTTGAAAAGTATGTAAGGAAAAATTAACAAATTGCTTTTTTTTAAAAAGAAAGAAAGAAAGAAAGAAAGCTATGGTTCAATAAGCAGACAAACACATTTTTTGGATCTTTTGTACTACATGCTCTTTAATATGAAGTCAGCACTGTCATTCTTTTTTTTTATTTTTTATTTTTTTTATGAAATATGAAAGTAAACTTAAGAAAAATCTCTAAGATATTGTGAAATTTATTGAAAAGTGTCTAGTCTTGTAGACCAAAATATTGACCTCTACAAAATTACACAGAGTCAAAGCAGTTTATGGAAGAATGGAAGGATAAAATAAGAAAGAGAAGAACTGAGTAATTGATGTAGGTAGTAGGGGAGAAGGGGGTTGGTTATTAACACTGTGTCAACTTCCAGGTTATTAGGGGAAGCTCTCACAAACTTAACAAAAATAATTCCCCTCCTGACCAACAATTATGCGTACACAAGTCCAGTTTTTTTCTTAATATTGTTCTTCTTCTTGTTCAATACAAGCGAATGTTAAATTAAAAATTCCTAATATTTAACTTATTCAAAATGCTATTTGGTTGCTATTAAAGGTTTCATACCCATGGTTTAACTTGTGATTCAGTTAAAAGCTTTTATTATTTCTATCTGTTGCTTCATTTTTTGAAACTATATCCTTTTTAACGTTGTGCCAACTGTCCCCATAACATGTGCCAACTAGGCATGAGACTGAATTTCGCTGTCCCAAATATTGCGATACACAATACTGGTGAGACGAATTTTGCTTCTCTGAGGTGTATCATGATATTTTCTTTTAACATTAATTTATGAGCTCTACCTCTTCCATGTGACAAATACAATGCTCACAGTCTTGTTTCATTTGGACCGTGTGAACTTGGAAAAAATAATAATACAGAAACAGCCCGCAGTACTTACTGCACAACATTCTCACAATATCCAGAATACACACTATGTATGTGGTGTAGCCATTTGAAAGGCAGTTACCGTAAACCGCTGTATATACGTGCACTCTGGTTTCGACCGGGGCAGACTCAATCCCGCTCTAAAACACGGGTTAAAATCAAAGCCTGTGTACTGCGCTTGATGTAAGTCGCACTCATGTCTAAAAACAATTCAGAAACATGTTGCGTGTTGTGCTGGCGGTGGTGTAACCAGAAATTAACTTCGGAGGAATGAGGAAATATTTAAAATAAAATCATGATTGTTTTTCTCATCTGTACAATTAAATTGCTAACTGTGAGGCCCTTGTGCATTTCAGGTGAATGTCAGACCGCAGTAGGAGTGGTGATGTGATGACATGAATTTGCTATTTAAGCATTAAACCAATCTACCGCCAAACAACCTTCCCGTATTAACAACATTACCATTAAATATATTTGTGACACTCAAAAAGATTAAAATAACATGTTAATAATACAGAATAAATTACACCTTATATTCTAAATCCTGATCTATTTTTCTGACAATACAATGTATTGATATTGCAGGTTCGATTTGCTGGCATTACAAAATAAATATATTAAAATGGAATAGTATATCCGTGTCAGTATCGTCTCTGTATCGGGATACGTCTCGCATTATGGCTTTAGTGTATCGTCTTTAGTCATGAACACTAATCGGTTTATCCTGATGTACACTCCTGGGCAAAAAAAATGGCCCAAGTGAGCAAGAATGAAACAAATGCACTCCTGAGATCTCTGGTGTCACCATTTGCTGGTTTCCTTTTGCTGCAGTGAAGTGTGTGTTTGGGGAAAAGCTAGAAACAGGGAAATTCACTTCTGTAGTCTTCTTGTACGCAGAGGTAAAAGTATGATAATGATTAAAATGTCTCAGACAAAATTCAAAGTAACACATGTCTGAGTGTACAAAATCTTCCCAAAAAATCTTCTGGGATGTTTTTTTCTTACGTCATTATTTGGTTATCCGTCACACCTGATGCAGCTCATCAAGGGCCACGAAGCTTAAACATTTAAAGAAATCAAAGGGAAAAGCTTCCCATACTAAGCTCTTTTATCTGTTTGATTTGTTGTTAAGATAATTAAAAGCTTAATATTTTAACATTCTGGGCTTGGGCCATTTTTTTTTTTTTGGCCCAGGACTGTATGGTACACATATGGGATATACAGCAGAGGGTGAAAACTGCCAACCAACCCCGCTCTCCCCTACACATTAGGCACTGTGATTTATTGACGTGACTGTGGACTTCATTAAACATTTGGATCCTGGTTACAGTCCAGGTGAGGGACAGACAGGTGGACTCAGGTGGTAAGCTCACCTGGACAGAGTGAAGTGAAGTGAAGTGAAGTGAAGCAGGGGTCAGGGGTCAGGGTTCAGGGTTCAGGAGCTTACCTTGAGGGAACGGGTTCGGCTGGACCACGTGCAGGAAGGCGCGCATCATGTTGAACAGCAGGCCGATCGGCCCGGGCTCGTAATACGCGACGGTTTCGTAAACTCCTCCAGGGACCGAGCCGAAATCTAAGGATGCGGCGGCGGATGCGGCGGTGGCGGGAGCAGCTCCGAGAGCCGAGCCGCTGCGGCAGCACCAGCAGCCGAGCAGGAGCAGCGCCAGGGCCGGGGTGCACATCATGACAGCACCGGACAGGAGAGGTGCGCGTTCACCAAATACTGACCCGATTAATAAACAAAACCAGAAACGCAAACCCGAACGCGTCACGAGTCAAACACGAGAACGCACGCTATGCAGAAATAATAATAATAATAATAATAATAAAAAAGCAGACACGCGCGCGCGAGCGTCACGTCGCCGTTTCCGTAGAGAGGTTCATGATGAGCGAGGTGTCCGCCGTGAGCGGCTTCCTCCACTGCACAGGTGCTCTTCTCTCTCTTCTCTTCTCTCTTCTCTTCTCTCTCCTCTCCTCCTTCACCTGCGGCGTGATTCTTCTCCCGCAGAGGAACGCGCACTGACGGCTGCGGATGAAAGCAGCGGGGGAAGCGCTCCCCCTGGCGGCGGAGACCGGAGAACTGCACCCTGGAGCTGAAATGCACTTCAAGGTGCATTAGGTAGCATTTGTGAAAAATGGCTCTCTAACAGTTAAATGGGTGGAGGTGAATAAGATTTGAAAGATTTTTTTTATAACTCAGTGAACCTGCCCACATTTCCCATGTACCCATGTACAGTGTACAGTGGAGCCCCAAAGTCTGAGACCTACGGAGCCCCTAAGGGGACACGGTGATGGAAAAAACATGACTTGGGAGGAAAATTTCTATTTCAATGCTTTTGCATTCGCTCACAAAATTCTGGTTCCCCTGAGAAACTTTGCGTTCTCTTGCAAAGATATTTGTGTTGTTTCACAAAACAATTATCTTTGCGAGAGAACGCAAAAAAAAAAAAAAATTGTGAGAGAACACAAAGTTTCTCAGGGGAACGCAAAAGTTTTGCGAGCGAACACAAAAGCATTGAAATAGAAATTTTCTCATATTTTTTTTCCATCACCGTGTCCCCTTAGGGGCTCCGTAGAGACCACACTAGAAAATTTATTTAAAAGTAGAAATGAACAGAAAGTTTTAGACTTTTGAAAATTGTGCAGTATTTTGACTATTCAATATTCAAGATGTTGAACAATTTCTCGGTCACTATTCAAATTTAAGCAAATTTGTGATACTGACTGTGTAAACTCCTTTGTATAAAACGTCAGATTTTCCATGAGTCTCATCTCTTCCACTGAAGCACGTGTTCACACGACACGCTGATGGATTTGAACTAACATGTGGAGTCTGTCGGCTCGAGTGCACACTGTCATTAAAGCAAAAAGGGGACAAACCAAATAGTAAGAAATTATTTTACTAAGAAATTCTACGTTTCACCAGTTGTTGCTGATAATATCATTTGTAATTGAAATCTTTGTGTTAAATTGAAAAAGAATTTACAAAAAGAAATTTCACTAGTGCTCTCAGATTTTTGGACCCCACTGTACACAAAGCTCCGCCCCCTGGTTCAGCTAGCGTTAGCATGTACAAGGATTGTCATGACATCACTTTCACGCGCACTCAGACATTCAACTGCTTGATACAAGCCAAGATACAACTCTATAAACATGCAACTTCTCCTCATATTGATCTATTAGGATGTGAAGGGGAGTTGTGGGCGTGTCTATGAAATGACTGACAAGAGGCCAATTCTAATACAAACAAACATTCGGGATCCAAAGCCAGGTTTCCAAAAACTTTTTTTTCAGCTACATAATACACTTGTTCTGAGACAATGGCTTAAACTATGATTTTTAAAAAAATAATTTCTACATAATTTTCCACATTATTATAGTAAGAAATGAAAAATATTGACGATTGCACCTTTAATTTGGGATTACAGGTCAAATGAAAGAAAACAGCCTATAATGCTGAATATTTAATTTGCAAAATATTTACTTTGATTAAGTAAATCAACCCCTAAATTAGTTCTGGTGCAACTGGTCACCTATAATTAATAAACAAGTCATCTAATTAGTTGATTGGAGCCAAGCTGTGTGCAAGTACAGTGCAAACGTGATCTCAATATATCTAAATACACCTGTCCCTTGAGAACATACAGTTCTGGAAAAGTATTGGTTGGTGATTAAAAGAAAATCTCAAACTTTTTAGCATTTCACAGAGCACCATTATATCCATTATATTAAAAAAAAATGGAGGGCAGTGCTGTGGCACAGCAGGTAGCATTGCTGCCTCACAGGTCCTGGGTTCAAACCTGAGCTTAACCTGAGCCTGGGTTAATGTCTGTGTGGAGTTTTGCAGATTCTCCCCATGTCCATATGCCAGTAGGTGGATTAAATATGACAAATTGTCCCTAAGTGTGAGTGTGTGTTTGCATAATAGCCTGTGATGGCCTGGCATCTCATCCAGGGTGTGTTGCCTCCACACACACACACACACACACACACACACACACACACACACACAGTTCCTGGGTTAGGCTCTGGATTCTTCTAAGTGAAGAAAGAATATGGCATAAAATTATTCCCCCAAAAGGTCAAGGGTAACTCTCAGCATGATGCTACCACCACCATGCTTCACTGTTGGTATGGTGTTCTCAGAGTAATAAGCAGTGTTGGGTTTCTGCCAAATGTAGTGATTTGTGCCAAGGTCAGATCATTATATTTTGGTTTCAGCAGACCAGAGAACATTTTTCTTCATTTGCCGAGTCTCCTGTATTACTGACTGTAGCCCATCTATTGCTATGAACAAGTAATTAGGCACCTCAGAGTATATACAAATAGATTTGTGCAGAATTAGAGATGTATAGATTTAAGCCTTGATGAAGTTTTATGAAGTTCACAAATTCATATTCAATAATTCAGTTTTGAAATATGCAATTTAAACCATGGGCCACACATTCTACTCAAATATAGGACAGGAACAGATGATGGAACAAAAGTAATGATGTAAACTCTGGACAACAAAAGTGTCTTGGTTGATTATATCTGCAGTAGAGAGAAAACTGTGCAAGTCTCATTTTTTGGCTAGAAGAATGATGAAATCTTGACCATTCCTGACTGAAGATGAAGAAAGAAAGAGATTTTTTGCAGCTTTTTCTTAGGCTTCAGTGTTTGTTGTAGATCAACAGCACACATCTTCATGGATGTGTGAACTGAGAGAGTCTGAAAAGGTCAAGGACTCAATCTGTTGTAAAAGCTCTAAAACCTGACCACTGTGTGAAATGGCATCATGGACAAAGAGAGAGAAGAAGGAGAGGGAGAGACACAGAGGGAGGTAAAACAGAGAGACAGTGGAGGTTCTTTTTAAGGCGATTAAGCCTCTAAACCCCAGCAAAGCGCGGGGATGGCTGGAGCTGGATTAAACACAACCAGTCTGAAGGTCACAGGCACTTAGCAACACACTACTCACATGTTCTGGCCATTAAAGGTGCAGTCAGTGATTTTGGTATCAGTTAGCTGAAGCTAGCTAGTTTCAAAAGTAAAAAAATACACCTGTTTGGTTTCATCTCCAAAGCCAGAGTTTGATAATGACTTCCGAGTGGGGGAAAAATGAACTTAATCGACCTCCTATCTCATAATTCTGACATGGAAATTTCAACTTTCCGTGATGTCATTTCAAAATGGTGGCACCTGTACTTGTAAAACTTGTAATCGTGTACAATATGCATTAAGATCGATCAACATAATAGGAATACATTTGAATAATTATAATGTCTATTCATTTTGTGCAACTTTTCAGTGCTAAACAAACAACAAATAGCTTTTTTCAAATAGCACAGAAGCTAAACAAGCACATGTCTGTTGTTTTATTGTAAAACTAAATGGGAAGTAGGACATTTTGACTCATAAAATATTCCCATTTCTTACTAATACAGCAGTAATCTAAAACCTTTGAACGCTAGTAAAAATGGTGCTTTTTAAATTGACAGACAACATAGTAAATTGTCAGGTAAGGCTACATTGAGGTGCCAATAATGCTTAAAAAAAAAAAAAAAAAAAAAAAATGAATTTTACCACAAGAACATTAGCAAATGTTGGTGAAGCAGCATAAATGATGAAACATGTATTGCCCAGGACAAACACCAACATTGGCTCAAAAAAGTTGCTAGATTTGTCCCTGGGCTTTTTTTTTTAAAAATAAAGTCACCAAAACCAGCGACAAAGTTGCTAAGTTTGCAACGCTGAATGCTACGCCACACTCCAGAACAGATGTTTTATGTGAGGAGACCTTGCCAAATATTACAAAATATGTTCTAACTTGATCACTGACTGCACCTTTAAAGCCACTGTATGGCTCCTTTAATGCCAATGCTGGCAGCAGTAATGCTAACCAGTCCCGTATTATAATTTATAAACCTCCTCACAGTGGATGAAGATGAGAAACGTGCAGTCTTCTTACACATAAACAGTAATAACTGAGAACCACTAAACATGATAACATTACAAAGCAACTTTATTAACCATTCCAAAAACACACACACATGAAATTATTGAGACACATCCCTGCATTGCTGGTGTAACGGTGCGTTAAAAAGAAACATTATTTTAGTATGAAAACGCTGAATGAGCACACATTCAGTCTGGACCTGAACACAACCCTCTGCTCATGACAACACGAATAAAATCAGCTTTAATACTCTTAGGAATGTTTTTCATGAGCCAGACTTGCATAGTGTGCTTCCATATAAAAGCTGAAATGACCAAAAAAATAAGAACATTTCCTCCCTGAAATCAAATGAGATGTGTTAACCGTGCAAAACGCTCAGAATAAATTACTAGGACTAGATTTGAGTACTACATTATTTCTTCATTAGAGTCACATTTTATTGCCAAAAGGAATGAGTAGCGGAATTGAACTGAACTGAACCAGGAATGGTGGCAATCAAACACGATGAACAAAGCAGAAAGAAAGCAACGGAGAAAAGCCTCAGTATGAAGTCTTCTACCCGTTCCCCGAGCGAGTGATGTAAACAGGAGAGCGAATGTCATGAACATGTTAAAGCAAATAGTAAACCGTCTAAGACACTGTGGTAAATCAGTGCAACATTTTTCCCGCCTGGTTTCGATGCACTCATGGAAGATACAGCTACCAGATCAAATATCTGGGCGCTTTAAAGGAAAACTCCACCCTGAAGCACATCAGAAATGTTTATGTTGTAATATTTATGGTGTGTTTAGTGATTCTGGTGCTATTTTTTTTTTTTTTTTTAGCAGTTGTCTCCTGCGCTGATGTCACAGGGGAACGCTGCTAGCGCAGTCGCAGTGGTGTTCAATAAGAGAAGATTTAAACAACCAGGGATATAAATAGTGGAGATGTTAGAGCAAACACTGGACTCAAAGTCCCAAAATGCATCGCAGCTGAGTTACGGCAGAGACTCGTGTCGGGTAGATAGCGATCTAAGAGATGACGAGTGCGATGGCACTGGCGGTATCAACATGAAAGTTTTTTTGAGTGGAATGTACAGATGAGGAGGCGAGCGATCAGGGTAGGATACATTACTAAAGCACCGCTGCATCGCCCTGTTTAGGTAGAGACGAATTCTCGTACGCGTCACTATCAGCAGGTAGTCAAATCAGGCATTGTGGGTAATGTAGGAACCTGTCAACCAAAGTGAAAACAGATCGACATATCGATGAAAGGAGTTCATCGATATGTCTAACCCTAACCCTAACCCTGAACTAAAAACAGTCAACTCTGAACTGAATCTTGGACACTGCTGAAGATCATGTTATTTATAAAGCTTGATATGCAAGTCATTCAGGGTGGATTTTTTTTCTTTAAGAATATGGCAATGTGTAAGCATGGGTAGTTTGATTCTGGCGGATTTTCTAAAATCATGGACAATTTGGCAAATTAAGGTAAACAATACACTACAATGAATGTCACAATAAAATCAGAAATTCATCAAAGATGAATATGAGAGTAGATATGGAATGTTAAAAGATGATAATTAGAGAACGCTCACTGTGAGCTTCAAGCCTTTTTTCTACCTCGGAAAACTTCCCTCTACCTCGGACTAACCGTGTACCAGCCACGTGACCAGCAGCAAGCCGGAATCGCATGAATTAAGTTAGGCACTATCTAGGACGTCTATTAATGGCCTAATGGTACGAAACCTGGCCTAATGCATTATATTGAGATGACAGTTTATTAGCTACTACGTCGACATATTTAATAAACAAGCAACACAGTGTACTTATGGGTTCAAGGCGAAAATGCTTTTCTAGTCAGTTAAAAAAAAAAAAAGCAATTTTAATTATTTTCATGGTTTTACACTAGAGGTTTCCTATACAGACGTATTGTTTAATCAGGATCTATGACTGCACTACTTCATTAATATATAAAAATCCCACTGTACGATTTCTATACTATTTTATTTTTTAAATCTCTCTATCTTGCTGTTATAGTTACAACTGTACGTTTGTTCATTTTCTTTACACCACAGCACGGCTGAATTCTTCAATCTGATTGCCAGATCAGGAGCCATTGCCGACAGTAATTAAAAATGACAGGTTTATAATCTCGTTCTAATATGATACCGTTTCCACAGTAACGGCTAATTCATAGGGACTTTTATGGTGGATACTGCGCATAATCTAAACCTAATAAACCTTCTTAAAAACATATGATGTAGCAGAGAAAAATGTCACAATAATTATTATCGTGGTGAATTTTTCTGTAAGGAGACGTTTATTTAACAGTTTTTGGAAGGAGTCTCCAGTGCCAGAGCTTTGTAAGAGTCAGCAGTAAAGCTATACCTTTACGTTTTCCACCACAGGAAAGTCTTCAGGTTTTTTGATTTGTCTTCAAGAGAGATAAGAGGAAAAAAAAAGGAGGGTTTGGTAAGTGAACTAATAGTTTATAGCTGCTTTGACGCAAGTGATGATAGGAACTCGTTTCACAGCTGTTCCACGACATTAAATGTAACTGTAAACAGATAAAAACTACAACGCGGCATTCTTTAATAATTAAAAATGGAACTGTTGGCAAATTGCTGTGGTATAAGAGGAATAAACACTTCATGCTGTTATAGGAAACAGCTAAAAACTATGCAAAGTTGGTATTATTATATAAGTCAATAAAAGTATATTGTTTATTTATTTATCTTTTAAATATGAAATACTGCTGTTACATTGTACAGCAATATAAACCATTTTCATCTTGGACCCCTGTATATCAACGCTGGGTTGCCTGTTTATTAGGGATATAGCTCTGATATTTTATAACTCATTATAACATATTAATCCTTCAGTGTACTGATTTAATCTACTCTCTTGTACGGTAAGTTTAGTTCCTTCTCAAATGTTTGACGTTTGTCTGAAATTTCTCACATTACGGCAGAATGTTCAGGACAGCGCAGGTCCACTGCGCTGAAATGCTGCGTCTCTCTGTATTGAAGTCTAGAACAAGGAGAGGACGCTGGACCCCCCTCAGGACTCTCAGTCATGTGACGCTGCCAGGCTGCCATGGACAGCAGATTCTCCGTCACTGGAATGTTCATTACATTTTCTCTGGCTGATTCTCGCAGCCCGTGCATCTCGCCTCCCCTCTACCCCGAGGACAAGCGGTGTGTTAGGGTCTCGTCTCTGAGCTGAAGCTGCGGCGGTTAAAGTATGCGGTTTCCGCACAGGGTGAAGCGATCGATCTCCAGCAGGTCTTTCTTTGGTGCTCTGTGTTTGAGCTCAGTGCCGTGAGGAGTCTCGCTGCTGTCCTCCACTGCTTTAGATGGATTCTCTGGAGCAGGCTCGCTGGTTTCCATGGTGACAGGGTTCGGAGCTGGGGGGAGGAGCTCTGATGTGCGTGGCGCAGGTTGCTTAGTGATAGAGGTGATGGAGGGGGTGGGATGCTGGGCTTTTGGCTTATCTGAGAAAAGGTACAGATAGAGAGAGAGAGAGAGAGTAAAAGATGGGAAATATACACGACATCAGTGACTCACTTGAGAAGCAAACACTGGATGTTAAGGATGAGCAATGGTGTGTCAGTGGACAGTAATCCTGGCATGTAATGAAACTCAGCTGAGTGTTACCTGACGGAGGGGGAGATTTGGCATGGCTGGGTGTTCTGGGGGACTTTTTCGGAGCTGGACTTTTGGGTTTATCAAACAGCTTCCCCTCCATGTTGGCCTCTTTAACATAGTGACAGGATTTTCCCAGCAGAACTATACTGTTCAGCACTTTGAGTGTGATCATTCTACACAAAAACAGACAAAACTCTGTAAAACTAGCACCGTGCATATTTTAAGCTAGCTTTCTCCACGTGTACCGAACAGCGAGTTACCCTAGGTAGAAGAGCAGCAGACTGACAGATGCGAGAGCTCCCTGGATCTTCACTGAGCTCATCACCACTCGGATCAGCTGAGAGAAACAGAGAGAGAGAGAATGATACTGTAGTATCACACATTTGGACACGAGCTTAGACTGTGCAATGATTCATAGTATAAAACGCAATAAAATAATAAAACACAATCTATTGCTAGATTAGTTAGCTCAAGCTAACTGGCTATTGGTGGTTACTGACTCTGGTTCAATAAATTACTCTAGCCATAAAAATGCAGCCATCTTTGTCTGTATACTGTGATGAAATATTCACGTCGGTCTAATTGTATTAATAATTAATGTTTATGAAAGTGCACTATCTGCCTTTTTCCTCATACAAGAGCTAACAGACACGCACAATATGCTAGTGTCACTGTGATTGACAGGGGAGAGAGTAACGCCCTTACTTCCCCGCACAGGTTTTGCTCTCTTTGACTTTAAATGTGAAATGCAGCGTCTCACCAGAACAGCCAGAGGTAGAGGGATGAAGCCCATTCTCCTGGCCACTGAGTCACTGTAGTCTGTGTACGCCTGTCCAGACCAAACCACATGTGTGAGAAACAATGGCATTTGCCAGCACAATTAGCAGTAAAATGATCTGGCATCAGTGCTAACAAACACTCACATACTGCTGCCGGCTGCTGACGAGCTCAAAGGCCAAGCTGGCTTTGTATTCACTGTACATCTACACACACACACACACACACACACACGCACACAACAGGGAGGATAAAAAAAAAAGGCTGATTGAATCTGTAGTGCTACATTCTACTCCGTGCTCTTAGCAATAAAAACATTTACCGGATTATCCTCACAATATGATGTTTAAATCTGTCTCTGTATATGATATTATATTATATTACATGCATTGTATCATGTCCCAGTGCCAGGGAAAAAAAAAAAACCCCTAATTAGCATTAGCATAGCAGCAGTAATCTCACAAATAAATGCTCCTTGTAAGTGAATGACAGGGTTTCAGTATTAATCATTGCTATATATCAGCGGTCATCAGCTCGAGGGCTGAGGTCTGGATGCAGATGCAGCAAAGTATTCCAGCAGACCAGTACCTGAAAAAGCCATCTACTTGAAAAAAAAAATACTGCAGCAAAGCCAATAAACATATGGAAAAAAAAACTAGCCATAGTTCAGCGACTCTAGTGTTCTGTAGTAGTTTTATCCAATCACACGCATTTATGCAGTTATATCAATTTTTTAGCTGCTCATTGGACCAGAGACTAGCTACAGGGCTGGAGACATTAGCTCACAAGGGGGACAATTTTCACAGGCTTCTATAGATTTTATTTTAATGATATTTACCTTCTCTGGTCTGATTAGCGAACTGATAACATGGCTTATTTAAAAAAAAATAAAAAAACACGTCTCATCTGTTCAGAGTCTGTGACGCGGCTCGAAAGTGGTAAGGTGAAGTGCAAAAGAAAACATAATAACTGCCAGTTGTATTATTCAGAGAAAGAAATTCATTGTTCAGTTATGTTAGTTTTAAAAATTTATTTAAACTAAAATTTGTTTGTCACTGGACCTTCAGAAATTTGAGTTGAATATCCCTGTTATACAGAGTAAATTCCACAAAATGATCAAGAGACGGAGCTCAGAACTAGCCAAGGCTTCATCTCGGGAATCAACAAAGCACCACATTACGGTAACAATAAGGGGACAAACACTAAACTAGAACGCACCAATAAGAGTTTCTGAAGTGTCCTTTTTAGAGGCAGTACAAATAATAAAAACACATTAATGAGACTTACCGAGAGAATCAACGTATATGTATATGAGATCATTTACAACTGTGTGCTGTATGTTACAGATTGTGCCAGATGTTGCATAGTTGTATGTTATAGAGCACCATGTCTGGTATATAACACGTCTAAAGATTGAAACTTTTCTTACGTCTGCAGTGATGTCGTTGAATTTGGTGATGAACGCGTGCTTCACGATGTCCACGGCCACCTCGGAAGCCACCACCATGAAGACGTCTGGAAGCAGCACCCACAGGTGATCTGAAACAAATGGGAGTGGCTTCAAAATCCAAAGTCAGGAAGAATTACAATTCATAACACTGCAGTGATATTAGTGAGGGAAAATTTGATATCTGAATAAAAGAAGGAAAATGTGTAAGCGCTCGGAGGAGACACTGCATGGTTCCCCACGCGAGTGTGCTCTGACGGATCTGTTCACATCAGATTGACTCTCGGGAAGATGTAAACCCACTCTGAAATGACGCTGCTACTGCGATTACAGTTTGAGTTTAAACATGAGCTTGTCATAGGAACACCAAAGAGAGTACGCACAAACTGTTTACTCTGCAAGGAGCAGAACAGCGGGGGCATGCTGTTATAGGTAAATAATCAGCGACACACTTGCAAAGAAATGCTGCAGAGCAAAGATGCCTTCAAAAATAATGAAACTAAATGTTTCTACATTTAAAAATACTATAAAGAGCAGTAAACAGTAATAAATGAAACAAAGTCAATATTTGGTGTGACGATCCTTTGCTTTTAAAAAAAAAAAAACAGTAGACTCAGGTGCAGTGTGTGCAGTTTTATAAAGGAAATGAGCTGTAAGTGTTACTGAGCATCTTGCAGAAGCAGCCGCAGCTCTTCTGGAGACTTTGACTGTCGACTCGCTTCTTATTTTTACAGCAAAACCCAGCAGCCTTCATTCTGTTTTACTGTCTGAAAAGTGTCTCTTATGTAATCTGCTGCTTTCTTTACTGACATACAAACATTGTTCTGTAACATTTAATTTTGTGCTGGAGAACTAATGTTTGGAATCTAAACTGTTTTTGTACTGAATCAATAATGTAGAAGTCATAAAATACAAATCTATAACAAAGTATGTACTAAAATAAATAGGGTGCCTAAGACCTTTGCACAGTACTGTGTGTGTATATATATATATATCCAACCATATTTTTATTTAGTTATAGTTATATTAAAGATTGTGAAACATCCATGTAAACAAGTTACTTCCTGTTATCGCTTACATTACAGCAGCTATAAACAGTCGTTCACCAGTATCTCTTTTTTTCTCGTTCTTGTCGTGTTACGGAGAAATGTGCAAAGGCTTACATTATGAGGAACATCAGCAATGTGAATTAGCTGTTACCAAAGGAACAGTAACATTAGAACGAGTACAGTAATATAAACCTGCGATTTGAATGACAGGCGCTGCTATCAGTGCTGCTTTTATCTAAGGAATAACACACGACAGACCGTGCTGTTATACGAAAATAGCGCACGCCGGGTGTGTGTGTGTGTGCGCGCGCGCGCGGCACGAGGTGTAAGCACTCTGTTATTTCCGTATAACTGCATGGTCTGGAGTGTTATTCTGCTTATACCACAGTGATTTGCCAAAGATTACAATGTTTAATTAACGACACCTCTCATACTTTAACTGTACACAGGTGAGCCCCTGTTCTCGCCTACGCTCTCTCTCTCTCTCTCTCTCTCTGTCTCTATCTCGCTCACTCTCTCACTCACACGCACACACACACATACACACACACACACACAGTGAAAATGCAGAAAACGGAAAGCATAACCGAGACTGAGAGTGCTTACAACCGAGACTCCTTCCATAAATGTTAAATAAACCTCTCCTAACAAAAAACTTTCAGCATATGAATGATTATAAGAACGACTTTGTAAAAATCAGTTTATTATTAGTCTTAGATTATGTGGAGCGTCCCTGTGTATGAGCTGTTACTATAGAAACAATGATGTATTAGAACGAGCGCGTTAATTTTAACCTATTGGTCACGTAACGGCTGGAACTTGTGCTGTTATACAACAATACTGCACACCATTATTTTATACGCATCACCCATCTGACCAATCAGATTAGAGCATTCATAAAGTTACTTTAATATCTCCTCTAACACATTGCATACACACTACACAATTGCATACTGCTTGAAAAAAAACTACACAGTGTGTTTCGAATGCAGACAAAGACAAAGCATATGTCAGATAAATATAAGGTTATGCAGATACGAAGTGCATGGTGTAAGTTGCGGCCTCGTTCCAAAAACAAGTCGAACACTAACCTAACATGGACAGCATTCTGCATGTCGTCTACATTTACGTCCAGGTCTAGATTTGATCTGGGTTTTGAAAGACTATGGTGTGAGGGTGGTAGAGTCCAGACCTGAGTTCCAGGAGAACTGCTCCATGTTCCTCAGACACACAATCAGCAGCAGGATGCAGTTAGTGAAGCGTTCCTTAATGTCTGCAGGGCAGAGAGCAGCAACAAGCCATCATTAGCATCCTCTCATACTAGGGCTGTCAATCAGAAATTGCATTCGGACTGGAACAACTACGATTCAAATAACTTTTACATGAAAACAGTTGATTTTTATTGATTTAACCACACGTAATGATTTCTTGATTCTGATATTTAGCCTGATTTTACATTTCTGCATACATTTAAAGAGTGTTTGCAAAATGGTTTATCTTACTTTGTTTTTTTTATTAATTAACATAACTGAATGGATATGGGTCACTACATACATGCATTAATTCTTACTGCTCGTAATAAAAGCAAACTTGTTTGTTCAGGGAAATAAAAGATGAGTTTCTATACAAACCGTTTTTTTCCCTCCATGTCTCTTTTTTTTTTTTTTTTTAAACAAAGTGTGATATATCCCAGCAGAATGAAATCTCCATGGCCGAGAGCAGTAGGCTTCACATTACCTCTTTAAAAAAAAAAAGAGTTACATCTAAACCCTTTACAGTTTTATTAATGTAGGCTGAAGATTTATGGGTCTTGAGGTTATTTTGATTTTGATTTTTTTGCTAGAGAGCAGGCTTGAATGTAAGCATCAAAGGAAGGAAAACGCAACAGTAATCTGTAATTCGCGAGAGTCTAGTCCATCCAGTGTAAAGTGCAAATACATAAACCTGATCACCAAATTCAAATCTTTTTTCTTCTCCGTCACTCAGAAAGCTACTGCATTTCATAGCATCTGATATCTGTATATATTATTTTATATTATTTTTTTAATGGAGTAATGCTAATTTTCCATTTTATTATGCAAGATATTTTAACCAGTTTCAGATCATAGCCAGTAGGATTCATTATTTATGCTAATGTAAAAAAATGTATTGTTAAGAATCCAATATATATATATATATTTTTTTTTAATTCATTTTTGTGGATGTACATTTGTTAATATATTTTTGTATATAAAATAATATACATATACAAAAATATATTAACAAATGTACATGTGTACATGTAAATGTAACAAATGACTTTAGTGTTTTAATAAATTTGAAGAATATAATATGGAATATTGTCCAGTGAATTAACTGAAAAAAAATGGAGTGGATTTTGGAGTGATTCAGTCAAAATGGCAGAAATGACACTGTTCTGCACACAGGTTAAATATTTAATGATCTTTTTGTTTGTTGTTGTCAAGCAACAGCAACAAAAAAAAATGTTAAGGAGACCCATAGACCTGTGTAGAATATAGGCTCTTGCCCATTCAGATGTCTTTTTTTGCCTTTGGATATAAAACACTATGTAAATTCAAACAGTATTAGGACAGTGAAACTGGCTCCAGCAGTGTTCACATAGACAAACACCACAAAACACGAAGGCTCACAAACAAGGCTTTCTGCTCCCAACAAATGAGAATAATGGATATTCAGCTTGGATGTTTACCAGGAAAACCGTTCTGAATGAGGCACTCCAGGGTTTGTAACAGGACAGCAGGAAACACAGAGGAAAATACCCTGAAGGGACACGGAGTGAAGGGGAAATTGCGGCGGCAGAGAATAAGGAGCTGATTGCAGCCCATCTCTCGTCCATACACGGTGCTGAAAAGCTTCAAACAGAACAGGCTGCCGGGAGCTGGAGGAGAGGGCCATTTCGACCCATACCCAGCCTGTCAGCACCACTGTGTGTGTTATCACGGGGAGCCCGAGAGCTCCGATTAGCATTTCAAAAGTGCAGGGTAGCTGCTTTAACGTGTCTGATATTAAACATTTTACTTAGGGGACTGACTTATTATTACTGACTTATAGATTCAAGTTAGTTTAGATGGTTAAAGAAGATTAGAACAGAAGATGTCGCATCCAGAATGGTGGATTTAACTGACTTACCGCTGTTAGACATCTGAAAGAGGTTATTTTTCTCAAACTTTTTAAAGACGCTTCCTTTGATCTCCACAAACTGTGACAAATGAGAGACCAGAAGAGAGAAAGTAAATGCACATGACATCACTGGAACACATTGTATATGTGCACTTAAAAAAAAAAAAAAAAAAGCCAAATAATAAAAGTCTTTATATTGGTACCACTTCATTTGGAAAGTCCATCTATAGATCTCACTGCAATTACATGAAGGACAAGTCTGTAGCTCTACCACAGTGATGCTAAATTCTCAGCTCTGACTGATCATTAATTGTTGATTAATTTTCTCTAACAGCAGCTCTGACAGTAGTTCCAGCTGCGAGTCTTTATATCACAGGTTTATATTAATGCACTCATTCTAATACATTATCTAATATGTTAATATGTTTTATCCCACAGTGTGTTTGAATTTATCCAGTCTGATCGGTCAGAAGGTGCGCCTTATTTCTGTAGAAACAGCACAAGGTAGTTCTGGCTGTAACACAAACTGATAGGTTAATATTAATGCACTCGTTCTAATACGTCATTGTTTCTATAGTAACCGCTCATTCACTGCGACCTGTACAGCAGACGCTCCACATAATCTAAGGCTAATGAAAAAAGTGTTGTTGTTTAACATAGTAAAATGTCGAATCGTTGATGTGGTGACTTTTTTGTTAGGAGATGTTTATTTAACATTTATAGGTGGAGTCTCAGTTGTAAGCACTTAGTAGCAGTCACGGTGCAAAGTTTCCAAAACAGGAAAGGCTTCAGGGCAGAAGAGTTTACGCTTTCTGGTTTCTCAGTAAGCTGTGTGTTTTGTTTTTTTTTTTTTGAGAGAGAGAGAGAGAGAGAGAGAGAGAGAGAGAGATTAAATCTAACTCTAAACTTTTAAAATTAAACATTGTAATCGTTGGCAAACTGCTGTGGTATAAAAGTGGAATAACACTCTCCGGACCATGTGGTATATGAGAATAATGCACTCTGCTTCGCGTTGCACTGCATCACACCCCCCCGGCATGCATTATTTTCATGTAACCACACAGACTTTAGTGTGTTATTACTATGTACATACGCAAGTGGATTAAAAATACGAAGTTTTTTGTGAGGAGACAAATTTGTTAGCACGTTTGGAAGGAGTCTCCAGTGTCAGGTACTATCAAGCGGTGGGGGGGGGGGGGGGGGGGGGGGGGGGGGGGGGGGGGGGGGGGGGGGGGGGGGGGGGGGGGGGGGGGGGGGG
>CM075009.1:4617855-4664729 GCA_037576675.1 Pangasius sanitwongsei | reverse complement strand
AAAAATACGATTTTTTTTGTTTGTCCCAAAATTTGTTTGCCCTTTTGGACGGTGTCACCAGGGTACGGTACAATCACCGGACCCCCCCCCCCCCCCCCCCGTTTGTAGCCGCTATAATGTAAGTGATCTTTACACTAATGTAACTTTTCACTGATGTTCCACAACATTAACTGTAACTATAAATGGACAAACTGTATGTGTCATTTGTTAATAAATAAAAAAAATGTTGAAATGTTGTAGAGAATCAGATGCTCAGCTGGTTGATGAGTCACATGACAGGTTATTAATAGCCTATAGATGTTTTGTTGACTGTAACGTCTCCATTGTTGACTTCCCAAATAAAGTGTTACTCCGATCATGCTACTGAAAGTATATCATGTGTGCTTGTGTGTGTGTGTGTGCTCTCACGTTGTTGGACATCATGATGGTGAGCAGAGACTTGTTGTGCGAGTTGAAGGCCACGTTTAATGTGGAGGCTTGGACCATGATGAGGATGGCATGCAGGACTGCGACGCACTCGTGCTCAGGAAAACTACTTCCACCGTAACATTAATAACAGCACACACAGTTTCTTACACAGCTGAGCCTTGCTATATTCACAACAAACACTGCTGCACATGAGAAGGATACAGACATAGAAGACCGCCATGATGAAATGTGGAATGACTCCAATGTGAGATCTCTTCCTGGACTTCGGCTCGGTGGCGGTCCAGTACAGAGCGTCCAAGATGTCCTGGCCAAAGGAGGAGAAGAGACGGTCTGCCACCTGAGGGAATACAATAGCTTTCAAACACACAACACAGTCTCCTCATAAGAGAAATCTGGAAATTAGAAGCTGCTGTAAACGTTGATGGCATTCTTGCTAACTTTTGCAGACTTCTCAGCAATGTGTTGTATTTACGCATATTTGAGTAGGCGGGGCTTTAGGTTTATCCACTGTAATTTGATCAGCATGTGAAAAGTAGGCGTTCCAAAACCAAATAGGAGACGCTAGCCCACTAGTTGATTGTTGAGGACTACTCGCCTTCCAAAACACCACCAGCACTTGAGGAGGTGGAGGTGGATGAAATCCTGCTAATAGCCAAGGTGGTGATGGAGGAAAAATACAATTTCATCGTAGGCGTGAGGCAGCATTTGTATAAGCCTGCACGTCCAGCTGGTAACAGAGGTAGTGACTGGAATTCCAGGGTGAATGTTTGTGGGAACTGTCTCAAATTGTTTGTGGGAATTGTCTCCCACCTCCACTGTGATTGGCCGGGAGAAACCAATGAGAGGTGGAATTGTTGTTTAGTGAAACTATTTTATTGTCCTGAGTATTGGAGACAAACAATACGTCACGTAGACGAACATAGAAAAAGTCAGTGCTTCATTCGTTGGTCAGTTGGAGATCATTTTCTTTTTTAGGTCAGCGCAGTGAAGCTGTTCATAGACTACACAAGACATTAAGCACGCCTGTCTTCTTCCACTAACGCTCCATACGTCATGTTCTGTGACTACTGATATGATGGCAGAAGCTGAGGCTGTATTCTTCAATCCTGAGCCCGCTTTAATGCGGTGTATGCTCTTAGGCTATCTGTGGGCACGCTTACAGACAGCTCCAGAAATAATGGCACCCTTGGTAAAGATGGGTACTTTGTGCAGTCTTCTCCTGTAATACCTGATGAGATTGGAGAATACAGAGCAAGGTATCAGCAAGGATGACTGCTCAATACAGAATCTCTTCAGCTCACAACACAGGTTCTCGAAGTCACTCAACCACTCTGGTGTCGATCTGGATGTATGCTTTGGATCATTGCCCTGATGGAAGACCTCCAGTCCAGAAGAACTACAACCCAGTGGTAACTTCCTGGCAGAGGAAGCCAGATTTATATTTAAAATGCCCTGGTACTTCATGATGGAGGGAAAAACAGTCCCAGAAAATCACAGATCCTACACCATACACCAGCAAGGGGGATTAGGTTCTTTTCTTTATAACCATCTTTTTTTTCCACACGAAACCCACTGACCTCGAAATTGCTGCCGTCTTCTGTAAATATCCAGTTGTGATATTTGGAGAGCTTGTTTGCCCCTCTAACCATTACTGTGCAAGACAAAATACACGTGTGTCCTCTTGCAGGTAGGTTCATTACAGCTCCGGCTGCTTTAAACCTCTTAATTATAGTGGATTTGGACATTTTCTGCCATGTAGCTTTTTTTTTTTGCCTGATTTATGAAGGTCAACATACCTTTGTCTCATTTCATTTGTGTCATATTTTCATATTCACCATTTTTATATTTACTCTCATATTTTCTAAATCTAAATAGGATTAAGAGAACTTAAAAAAGTAAAATATAAATGGGAACAAGAAGAATTTTACTTTAATTTTACTTCAAGTTAAAGGTTGGATTAAGTCAATTAACCACAAAGATTTTTTTCCCATATCTTTTTTGAAACCCATCTTTACCAAGAGTGCCAATAATTCTCACTACCTGGACATTTTAACCAGTGCCTACCTCCAGCATGTTGTAGATGATGTAGAGTTTGATGACGGACTGTCCTCGGATTAGATGGTACATCATGGCGTAATCCACGTAATGCATCATGGAGCAGCACAGCACCATGATCAGCCCCTTCAGCAGGTCACACACCTGAGCTGGCTGCAGGAACCGAGAGCTGCTGAGAACACACACACACACACACACACACACACACGTTATATACAAGTGAAGACACAACATTTATTAACAGCATTCATCACACTTTTACACGTGCGTGTGTGGTCGTATATAAATGACACATGGAACGTAGCACAGAACACAATCCTCATGCAAACGACATTTCAGATGCCTCTGTAGTGAACAGACAGACAGCAAACAGAGAAAACAAAAGGGCTAGAAGGAGATTCATATCAGTAGCTTCACTCTGCTCAGAGATCACTCATCAGACTGAAAGGAGAAAAGCAGAAGTTTTGCTTCAGCGCTATTTTGGGAGCCGAGATTACACGGCTGAGGAGTCAGTTGTCATGTGTGGTAAAAGTCTCTCATTTTCAAGATAAAAAACCTGAACGAAATGTTCCGTTGCTGCGAATTTGATCATTTAGACCATGAAACTGAATGTGAATTTCATGCTTGGGTTTCAGCAGGATTATAAAACATAGCAAATGTATATCAGATTTAAGATCAGGGGGCAGTGCTGGCTGAACGATTAAGGCTCCTGATTAAGGTTACTGATCGGAAGGTCCGGGGTTCAAGCCCCAGCACTGTCAAGCTGCTGCTGTTGGGCACTTGAGCAAGGCCCTTAACTACATCCGCGAAAACATTACTGCACTCATACTCTGCACAATGACAATAAAGTTGAATCTAATCTAAAAGGACTGGTGTGTATTTTATGTTGTATACAGTAGGAGTTGCATGACTCCTAATTTTTACCAGTGGAACAGCAGTTCAAAAAAAGAAGTCGATTAATCAAAATTTAAACATAAAATAAATCGCTATAATAAATGTGCAAAATAATAAATGTGTGTAATAATATACCATTTAAAGATGGACAAATTCTTAAAATGCACTTGTTTGGATGAGCTGATCGTTGAATCTGAAACTGGAAGTGCACAGTGCGATGCTGATGCAACATCCGGGAGGTTTTTCCTCCATGTTCAGCTCCGGGATCAGTAGCGTCCAGAAAACGAGTCTTGATCTGCCTCTAATGGGACTCTAAACTAGCTAAAATGGGATTGGATAGTGATGTGCAACCCGCGGCTCTGAAAGCACTCTTTCACACGACTCTGTCTATGAGAGAGTTCACTGTGCCACAGTGCATGGATTTTATTTAGCTTTAAAGGACAACAAAAAAATAACTATGGGAGGAATTTCTTTGGGAGTGTGGATGGGAGTGGGATTAAAAAACAGGCTGGCACAGACCTCCCCACTTCATCCAAAATGATATCCATTAAAACAAAAGGAAAAAAAAAAAAAAAAAAAAAGATATTTCTCAGCATAGTCTTGTGCAGCTGACTAGAACAAGCTTCATCTAGTCGGAAATATTACGCCCCACAGCGGCGGCTAGTGGACTAGCCTACGCAACCGCTAATGTACAGTGTGAAATACAGTACAGTGTAATACAGAATGAACAGCAGCACTAATCTTTATCTTTAAGACACTGGAAACAGTTCAGGACTAGCGAGCAAAAGGCTGTACGAGTCACATGAATCCTGCTGATGACCTAAACATATAAGACTTCAATACTCTTTTGCTAGGACACGTGCTTCCTGAACGTCCTCCATTTTGCCCTCGTTTAAAGCTCTTTATGCCTCAATCTTCTGTTTCTTACCATGCTATTATCTCTCATAATATCTCTCCTCACTTTCCAAACTAAAAACGATTTGCAGTCAAGTCACACAGACATCCAATAAACACAAAGCCAGTTCCCAAAAAAATCACGACTCTTTTCTGCAGACACTCCTGTATAGCCCTACGCTATAGTGTTTATCACACACGCTGAGGTTTCAGGTGTGCAAAAGTGGTGGTTACTCGTGTGTGACATTTTGATGTCTCACATGAGTAAATTCAAATTAGTCAGCATCCATGATAACTGTATACTGTGCATTTCACTGATGTAATGTGTGTAATTGCACGAGTCTGTAATGCATATATCGCTATATCGCTAAATTATAAAATAAAATAAAAACCCTAATTCTTATTTCACACAAATATGGACACTAATATACAGTGTGAGATTAATATATTACATAGCCTGCGATTTTTTTAAATATATAAAATATATTATACGTACAGTTTAGTATCTTTACCTTGTACACCCTATCTAGTGCACGAAATACAGTGTTCAGCATTGGATTTCTTCCTGTTTGACATTATTACTTCTACTAAAAAAATGTTCTGAGCCATTGTGTATTGTGCCATTTTTATGACACTGTATAACCGACAAACATTTCTTTCTTCACCTCGCCTCCTGCATGGGTGTAGCAAAAAGCAGCATGAGGTTTCAGCTCTGAGCGCTTGATTACAGTGTGACGTTACACGCTGCTGAGTCAGAACCTTCAGAAAAGTTCGACTTGTAATTACAAGTGCGATGTTTTTTGTTTTTCTTCAAGTCGGAATTTTACAAACCGGACACGACTTAAAAACTAATATATAGAATTAAATCTTGTATGTTTTAGAGGAGGAAGAGCAAAACTGTAGCAAACTGATGGCTGAGTAAGAGCACGGTAACTAAATAAATAAATAAATGAATGAATGAATGGATGGATGAATGAATGGATGGATGAATTGATGGTTTAACATGGCAGCCTACCTGCTCCTTCTGCAGTACGGGCACACGTGTGCCCTGAGAAAGAATATGGCGAGGAAAAAAAAAGATGATATGTTAGAGCTCACAAGCACAAGATTACAAAGTTAAAATAAAAGAATTAATTTAGGAAATATATCAAAGCATTCTTTGAAAGTCAATTATCATCAACTGCAGTCCGTTAAAGAATGCCGAGTATGCGTGTGTAAATATTACAGCTGTAACGAGTGCTTTCGAGGAAGAAGTGAAGCCTCTGTGTGTGTGTGTGTGTGTGTGTGTGTGTGTGTGTGTTTACCCGAGGCCACAGCAGGGGATGGTCAGCAGTCTCAGGAAGGCGAGCAGGGTTCGGAGGGGCAGTAACGTGAACACGTAGAGGAATGCGTCGAGGCACAGGAAGCAGCCGAACATCATGAGCTGCATGAGAAAGAAGAACAGAAATCTCACTGTGAGGACGTTTTCCCTTAAACATACTCTCATAGTTACAATTAGGGCTGCACGATATTGTAGGAAAATGCGAGAACTTGTTAAATAATGCGATATTCGGTACGATAACGTTATAAGTGTGTCAAATCAATGTAAATCATATATATATATATATATATATAAACTGAAAATAACCAACCAACGATTCATGTTTTTTGAGGAAAAGAAAGCATTCTCTGCTATCTGCATCGCCCTAAAACTGTGAATTTTCACAACTTTTTGAAGTATTAAAATCATTCCGTTATCGCAAAGCCCTTGCAATATGCATATCGCGATATTTTCATTTGCGATATTCCGATAATTCCGATATATTGTGCATCCCTAGTTACGATAGAGTCAAGTGGACGTAATCATTTGTACATATGTGTCTAATCAGTCTTTGGTGGGCTGAAAGGTGAGTACGCATTTCGCCAATAATCAGTTACAGGGAATTGAGACAATCAGCGTTATTCATGTGGACACGTCATTTATCCGAACTAAAGCTCACACCACGTTAAATAGGACCTAATTATGAAAACTGGTTTTCGCCAAATCTGATTTCGTCCACTTTCATGTTCACCTCATATCTAACTCATAAATATATGCAAAATAAAATGCAATGACTTGCTGACTTTTTGTCAAACATAACGTACTTCCTCAGACACCTTCTAAGAAAAGGATAATGACTATAGTTGAGTCGTCCCCTACGATTTTATACACTTGTTTGTGTATAATCTGTATCAGTGCACTGAACACGCTAACTAGCTCGCCACACTTTCTTACATTACGTTAGACAATGCTTGAATTCTTTGCTTCTTTTAGTCTTCCACGCTTTTTTTTTTTTTTGTTTCTGGACACACTGGAGCTTTCACTAGCTAATAAACTGATAAGATCTCCACCACTGCTACACATACCTCACCTCTCAACATACACACTGCCCCATTCACTTGGGGAATAACACAGGCCCTGTGTTTGTGAGCCGTGGATTGAAAAGTGTAGACTGTTTGTGTATGTGAGTGTATCAGGAAAAAGAAAGCAGCTCCTCAGACTTGGACGCATTTCTAAATACAGCTCAGAAATGATTAGGAAAATCTACAGATAATATTAATACTGAGGTCTGAGCTGGTCATTAGCTAGTCCGTGGATCCACTGCGCCATCTGGTGGTAACAAATGCTGATTACTTTTACATCGCAATGGATTCGAACGTGGTTTTAAAGTCGTGACTAATACAATGGTTGTGTTTTT
This sequence comes from Pangasius sanitwongsei, assembly GCA_037576675.1. Lineage (NCBI taxonomy): Eukaryota > Metazoa > Chordata > Actinopteri > Siluriformes > Pangasiidae > Pangasius > Pangasius sanitwongsei. Next base: position 4,657,740 of record CM075009.1, on the reverse strand, counting down.
GACGCCTTAGAATGAGAGTCTGATATAGATTGTAGAAACAGACGACGCTTACGCCAACATTTAAAAAAAGTGTAGCTATGTCCTTCATAGTTTTCCCTACAGACCTCTTTTGCGTGTGTCCTGTGATACAGAGCTACTGTACGAGACATGCTTATTAGAATGTTCTGTACAGTAAGTAATGAAGATTATTTACTTATAACATCACATCCTGACGGGAGCTTTTCCAGTGGTGGACAACTTCCCGTCTGTAACAAAGTGCTGACACTGGAGACTCCTTCCATAAATGTTAAATAAACGTCTCCTTACAGTAAACTTCACCATATCAACGATTACACGTTTTTAAATAACAACGTGTTTTTTTTTTTATCTGTTTATTATTGAGCTTGGATTATATGTGCTGTTACTATAGAAACGGTAACGTATTAGAACGAACACATTAATATAAATCTGTGATATGAATTACAGCTGGAAGTACAGTCAAAGCTGCTGTTATAGAAGATTTCTCAACACCTTCTGAACAAACAGATGTGAGAATTCAGCAGCACTGTGGTATAAACTTATTGCATTTAGGTAATTTGACAAACATAACATGAACAGAAAATACATTAGATGTTCGGATGCTTTATCTTATCTTTTGTGAACTGTGCTCTTGAGTACACGTTGCAATACACACACACACGCACGCGCGCGCGCACACACACACACACTGTCATTGGGCAACTTGGTGTGGGTGGGTGTGTGTGTGTGGGTGTGTGTGGAATGAACATTAGCAGTAGCATTACGCTATGTGATTGTTTCACGAACCACAGAGTGAAAATTATACTTATAATTTTATCATAAACATGTTTTTCTGTGTCTTATTCACTTTTAGTTCTTTATATTTAGCTTGGGTTTACATTTCCAGCCCTTCAACACACATTCAGAGTGAATACCAAATCACCATATACGGTCAGCTCCAAAATTATTGGCACCCCTGTTAAAGATCTTTGTGGTTAAATAGGTAAATTTAATACTGAAAATATTAGAGATACTATATCTTACTTTTAATTAAAGTAAATTCATTCTAGGAAAATAATAATAATAAAAAAAAAAACACTTATGAAAAATATGTTTTCAGAATTATTGGAACATCTACATTTAAGTTCTCTTCATAACATTTTTTTTACCCATCTTTACCAAGGGTGCCAATAATTCTGGTCCTGAATATGCTTAGGTCATGTGTTGAAGAAACTATATAGTGTAACATAATATATACACACACACACACATTATATTATATTATGTTACACTATATAGTTTCATATATATATAATGTATATGTGTGTGTGTATGTGAGTGTGTGAGAGAGAGAGAGACAGAGAGAGAGAGAGAGAGAGAGAGAGAGAGAAAGAGAGAGAGAGAGCACTTCTCCTGGGTTGGATCGGGAATGAGGAGATGGGAGGCAGGCTGCGGACAACTCAGAATGGCTCTTTACTCTCTAGCTTTTCAGTGAACTAATTTTACTTCTAAAGACATGTACACACACGGCTCTGTGCTGTTCAGCTCTCTCTCTCTCTCTCTCCCTCTCTCTCTCAAGGCTCTCGTCTCTCCCCCCTTTATCCACAAACACAGAACACTCGTTAGCCAAATTCAGCATAGGTGTGTAATCCTTCACCTAGTGCTGCTAGAGGGATTCAGCCCTCGCTTTATCTCTACCCTAAGAGAGCGATACAGCAGCGCTTTAGTCCTTCAGTCTGTCCAGCTCTCTCACCTCCTCACTGCTACACTTTGCTCCAACTGCCATAATTCAGCGCAACTGTATCATATAGCTGCACTGCATTCTGGGACTTTGAGTCCAACCTTTGCCGCCGCCACTACTTCAGCGTTGGATTTCTCATTAATAGGACACTGACCTGTCCTGAACTGACACTGTTTCAGGAAAAAGGTGAGTGCGAAATTAAGCTTTTGTTTTTAGGAGCCAACAGCAAAACTTGACTGTTTGTTGAAACTGTCTCCTATTAAACTTTCTTTGTTTAATAGAAATGTCATTATGTGACATCAGCACATCACATTTTGTTTTTTATGATTCCTATATGTCGGGTACAGTATACTGTGCATGTTTATAGCCTTAGTTACTCACTGAATTGTGTAATCCTGTGCTGAAAGGATTACATGTACATCCAGCATGAGAGTCTTGTGCAATCTTATGTCACATAATTACAACACTTATTACACTTATCACACTCCTGTCTGGAATCCTGCCCATGTTCTGTAAATGTGGCCTGAGCTTTCTGAGTAAGAGAATCAGTCACGGACAGATCTATCATGAAACTGAAGTGTAGCAGTGTCCTTCATTACAGTGAGTGAAGGAGTGTGGCCTGACTTCAGGGTGTGTGTAAGAGAGAGAGAGAGAGAGAGAGGAAAAAAAGTAAATAAGGCACCATGTGCCTTTGAGTGTGCGAGAGAGAAAATGAGACAGTGTGTATATGATTCCCACCTTCTCCAGCTCTTTAGGGATCCTCATGCACGTGTAGACTCTCTCTCTGCGCTCCGTGTACTTGGCCTCGTTGTGCTCCAGGAAGTAGCCTCTGGTCAACTCGGCACAAATGAACCTAAGAAGAGACGGCTCATCTGTGTCCTCTTCGTCTGTGCAGAAAAAGGTTACAATATACAGCACGCTTGATTCATTTCATCATGTAGACTCAAGTAGGTCAGGGTTGAAGGTGAAGTGAAAACAGACCATCATGTCGAGAACTTTCACTACAAAATAAACCTCAGACACCAAACAAAATCACAAGTTAATTCTAAACATAATCCACCCTGAATGACCTCCATATTAATTTTCTCAAATCAAGGACTGCCATGACTTCATTTTCAAACGCACTCAGACATTCAGCTGCTCAAGCGCTGAGTTATTACTCTGTAAACACGCAGCATTTCATGTTTTTTTTTTTTCTTTCCCCAGAGTGGTGTATTTGCTTGCTGATAGACTGAGATGACATGGGGATGGAGTGAAGGCACCTTGGGGGCGGGGTCTACAGAATGACTGACAAGAGGCTCATCCAAACACAAACAAACATTCCGGACCATATAGCAGTTTTTCAAACGGGTTTTCTCAGCCAAGTTATATACTTATGCTGAGGCTCATGAGATTCATGGCTGAAACTGTTGTTTTATTATCATTTTCTACATATTTCTACCACTAGTGAGACATAAAAACTGACTACTGCACCTTTAATGTCATAAACACTGCTGTGGTTGTTATGAGTCAGTGACATTTATTTCATTTTACCTGTCACTGAGGTGACATGTGGGCTAACAGTACTGTAAATTACTGCTAAGGTGTTTAAGCTCATAGTTAATATTAATGAAGATGAGAAATAGAGCAAATGATACCACAGGTGACTCTGTCTGCACAGCACCAAAGGTGCGCGAGCTGTCAGATGCTGAAGCTCACCTGAGTGCTCGCGCCGCTCCTCTTTCCCACACTGTCCATCAAAACACCCCAGAGTTTCCGCCATTTCTGTCTCAGACACGCCTTTTCTAGTCCTTGCCACCTTTCTCCAAGAGCGTGTCACCCGCTCCGAGCTGTCCTCTGGATCTTTTTCCTCTGACAAACCTCCACACAGAGAGTCCGCCATTTTTAATTTCACGCGTTTTTCCCCTACCTGCATTCCGACCACTTCCGCCTCGTTTTGCTGTTCAGGCTGGTGAAGGCGAAGCTTTGGCCAATCAGAGCTCAGAAAGCTCGGTGATGCTGACCAATCATAGCGCAGGAAGCGGGATATGTCGGAATACGGGTGACTGCTACAGTGCTACGTCATCACGTCGCAAAAAGGATAAACAACCCCAACAGTCTTTAATTCATTTGAACCCAAACAGCATTTTAAAGAATTAAATTGCAAAAAAAAGCAACTTAATATTAAATAAAATGATTATATATATATAGTAATATATATATATATATATATATATATATATATATATATATATATAATTCATACACACACACAAACAGCAGATGCAAATATTGTAAATGTAAAAATTATGTTATTTTAAAATATAAAATCCACCTAGTATTTAAGAAACATTTTATGTAATAATTTTGATGTATTCGGCCAAATTAAACTTCTAAAACATAAAATAAAATCCCTCAATCAAAATTAAACATTTTGATTTGTTGCTCATTTAAAAAGTCTTTTGTACACTGGTTAAAGCAACCATACCCAATAAAACAGACAAGTAAATTTAAATATTCCCTATTAATATAATATACAATATTAAAATATCTTTCTCTGACCTACAAAAAAAAAAAAAAAAGTGGACCTGACCACCAGATGGCAGAAGAGGATCACATATATAAGCCAAGTGGACAGCCCTACTTCCTTGTCATTTTTTAGTGTGTCCAGCTGTAATATACAAAGTTAAACCCATCAGCATATTAACAAGCCTTTATGAGATTAAAATGATTTAAGAAGACACTGTTTTAGGCATGCAAGTGACAGGATGTTTAAAAAATGATAGACAATGATACAACATGCAAAGCAAATGAATCCTACACACACTCCTCATGGAAGTAATAAAGTCTTGCAGTAAAATATGCAAAGTGTATATATACAATTCTTGGTGAAGCTATACAATCTCAGCAGAGTTAGCACGAGCACATTCAATAAACATAAAGCTGTGCATGAGTCTTAGCCAAGAAGCAAACTGAGCAAACTGGCCCAGTATCTATTTTGAGTGGCACTGCTGGTTCTTATTATACAATGCTGTGCCAATGTTGGCAAAGAAGCACTTTTCACAAAAACCCTGACAAACCTAAATTCAGTTTGCAACCTGGACCCAAATTTTAACTGTTATCTCAACATTGGCAAGGTGGATATTTAATACATTCTCAGTACTTCAACAGCCAAAGAACTGTATATGTTCTTTAAGAAGCTTAGGAAAAAACTTACCAGGAATTTTCTTTGAAAGTTTACAAAGTCAGGGCCATGGTGGATCTAGAGCCTATCATGGTAACACTGGGCATTGGGCAGGGAAACACTCTGGATGGAACAAAGCACCATGCACATACATATTCACAGCAATGGACAATTTAGCATGGGCCAGTACAGTCTACATGTCTTTTGAAGGCTGGAGGACACCACAGAACCCAGACAAATCCCATACAGACATAGGAAAAATCATGCACAGAATCTCCACACAGACAGCAACCCGAGGATCAAATCGGGGAGCCCAGAGCTGTGAGGCAGCAACACTATTTCCTTTACTCCTTTATTTTTACATGGTACTTTACTAAGGCTTAGATTAGCAATACATGTGGGCAAAAAAAAAAAAAAAAGAAGAAAGAGCTGTAGTCCTGTAGGCCTAAGCACATTTTATTGGCACATAAAATTGCAAAGCATACATACAAGACTTTGGATATGACACGAAAACACCTCTGCTAAATATTATACAAACAGTGCAGAGTTCTAATAATACAAGATCTGAGTTCCATTGTGTTGGAACTGGAAATACATTTGGATCTTTGGAAAAAAAAAAAGCAGTCATAAAAACTATTAAAACACAATTGAACAGACCAAAAATAGATGTTTTGGTTGGGTGTATACCAATCACCATCATCACCGCCATCATCATCATCTTGAACATTGAAGGTCATGTAACTGTCTATTCATTTCAATAACACCAAAATACACTCACTGGGCAATTTAACAGGAACACCACTCCACCTGTCCAGTTCTGCGGGTGGAACTGCCTTGGTCATGAGGCATTTGACACGGCCAGACTGGTTTGAGCTGATGGGAAGGATACAGTATCTCAAATAAACACTCTTTACAACCACGGTGAGCAGAAAAGCGCCTCAGAAAGCATGACATGTCGAACCTCAAGGCGGATGGGCCACAAACAACAGAAGACCACATCCGGTTCCACTCCTGTCAGCCAAGATCGAAGGAATCTGAGACTACAGTGGGCACAGGCTTAACAAGACTGGATAGCTGAAGACTGGAAAAAGACCAGGCGGTGTTTCGGGATGCTTTTCTGCTGAACACGGTTATAAAGAGTGGTTATTTGAGTTACCATAGCCTTCCTGTCACCTTGAACCAGTCTGGCTATTGGATAACTGCATGGATGAACAGGTGCAGAGGTGTTACTATTAAAATAGCCAGTGAGTGTATATCCGTGCCCTGTGCATGCATTTGCTAATCTCAAATTAGCAATTAGCGTTCTTACTTTTCTCATTCAGGTGCACATTAGTAAGAAAAAAACAGTGTCAACTGAAGGTCAATCAAAAGAGCTGCCGTCATGGATGAGGATCAGTGGTCTTCGAAGGGCTGCACCAGAGCGGACTGCGTCCATATGTACAGAGGAACGACCCTGCAGGTGTTTCCAACCGATAAACTGAACACAACATGGCCTCTGACCGAGGAATAAACAAAAACAGTTTACAGATTTCAAAATATCATGCAGCAACAAGTTACAGTCCGGTCTGGTAAGAGGATTGTTAAAGGGATACAGAGGGAATATGTTTGTCATATGTGCCTTCAATCAGAGATTGTACAAGGAGATCACAGAATATTCACAAATTCTTAAAAATAACACAATTAGACCCAGAAAACAAAATAGCTTTTGGGTAAAATTACATGTGTAAATTATACAGCTAGAGAAGTTTGTCCTTCCCTCAGCAATGTCTGTCTTTTTCAGAAGCAGTGGATACGTCCTAAGCCGTATAATAGCATGTAAAAGGATGTGATTTAGGACTTAGCCAGTTTGTTGTATTGAAAAAAAAATGCTCAAAATTAAGAAAAGGAATTTGAAATAAATGCAAATGCAAATGTGCATCAGATCTCAGTTGCTCTCCAATGGCGGACCATCCAACCGCAGTTATCTCTTCACTGATTGGTTGTTGTCCAGACAGGAGTCGCCATGGACATGTATTGCTACCTCACTGACCACCTATAGTTTATCAGTTGAACATCTCATGTATCAATCTTCTTCTTCACCTTTTTTTTTTTTTTTTTGGAAAATGCCCATTTCCCTCGTCAGGCCTGTTCAGCTTCTCAGTGCTGTGTATCGCTGGACACATCGAAGTCTGTGGTGAAAAATGGACGCCACGGACGCCACGAGAAGGGAATCGGATCATCGGGTTGAAAGTAAAGTCAGAGAGAGAAAAAGAGTGAGTGTGCGAGAAAGATGGAACTGTGCCTGGTTACTGTGAAGCCTGCGAAGCCGTGCTCTCGGTTTTGCTGTCCTGGCCAGGCGGCGGCGCTTTAGCCCAGGGGCTGCTGTTGTTGAGCGCCGGCGAGCTGGTGAAGTCGTCATCGTCGTCGAGGCCGTTGGTGGCGTCGTACTGCGTGTTCTCCAGCCGCGTGATCAGCCGCTCGTCCTCATCGCCAAACTCGCCGCCCATCAGAGTGGGCTCGCCCACTACCATCACGTCCTGCCAATCATACCACGAGAGGGGTGGGGTTAGTGCACGAGCCATTTTTTTTAAAAACCTTTTTTAATATTTATAGCATAAAGCTCCAGTGTAGTGATAATAAGCTTACAGTTAACTAGAAAGATTCACATACATTGGATTTAAGGCTATGAACTATGAGAAAGGAACTATGGCTGAGAAAGGAACAAATTGCTGTATTATAAGAAGAATTAAAAAAAAAAAAACCACGGCAAATAATACACTTCAGTGTGGTGAGAGTACACACCGTACCAGGCTGCATCACTGATTATTTTCCTGTAACAGCATGTTCTGAAGTGTTTTATTCCTTACGTACATACGAGTGGCAGCACTCTTCTAATCTGGTAAACACAGTTGTTCAGTTAAGGGGTACGCTGGTGCTATCATTTATGCAGAAAACACTCATTTACAAAAACACTGTGAAATAATTCTTAATCAAATCACTAGCCATTATAAACTCCCCTATCTTTCTTTCTCTCTTGCTCTCCTTCACACTCTCTCTCCATGTCTCCTGATGGTCTACAAGGCCTCACGCGCAGGCCGTTGAGCTCCCACTCCTCCTCTCTACTCCGTAATTACACTCATTCATTAAGGTGGGCTTTTGGACTAAATCACAATATCCACATGCTGATTTGTCAATTTACATAGCTAATTAACTCATTAGCAGAGATGTTAGTGATGGAAAAAAAAGACCGTTGCTTGCCAACGAGGCTTGAATTCGCCATCTGTTTTTGAACGGCAACTGTCACCCTCCACTCAGGGTGTGAAACCAGGGGCCAATAAGACACACACACGCACACACACATGCATGCACGCACGCACACTCACAGAGTGCTGCATCTCACAGGTTCCAGCTGGTGTTCTGACTGCAAGCTCTAATTGCTATCAAATAAGAAGCGTGTTCTGCGTACTCATCTCATTACAGTAGCTCTAGCCTGTGGATAAACCTGCATAAAGAACCGCACTTCAAAACACACTTCTGCCCTTCAGCGCTGATTCGGGATCAGCTCTCCTGACCTGAGCCTTGAACCGAACACCCGAGGCTGAACCACAAGCGACGACGCAAGACAAAAGTCAGGTTAAGGAAGGAATAAAACACAACGGAGCATGCTGTTATAGGAAATTAATCAGTGATGGGGTTGTGTGATGCGGCCTGACATGAAGCAGTCACAGTTACCTCCCAGAAATATTCCTTATCGAATAAAGTCACTGCAAATTTGAATTGTTTTTGTAGATTAGAGGTTATTTTGTTTGAGGTAATTATTTTTTTAGTTATTTGTCTTCAATGGTGTTTTGTTCAGAGTTCATTTTGCTCCACATAAGCAAAATTTAAAAAAAAAAAATCTAAAATTATAATAATAATATTAACTAAACTAATGAATCAATTTTTTTAAAAGCTTCATTTTCCTGCAATTTTGTCTTTCACCTTTGTTTGTTCTTCAGTTTTTCCCCATAAACATTTCACAAAAAAAGAGTGAAAAAGTTTTAAAAAGTCCTTCTAAACTTCCTAACTGTATTCTTTGCTATAATTTCCTCACTTAATGAACTTAATGTAACTGAAACGCTATATGGTTTTAATAAATTTTGGGACCAATGAGATTAGCATCCTCCTTTTCTGTCACAGTAAATGCAGAAAGTTTTGAGTTCGTTAAAGTGAAATAAAATCTATCAGAAAGAAGATCTATGTTTGACTTCACTAACATGAGTTAACGATATTTATTTGAGATGTCAAAAAATTTTGAATTAAATGATTAAATAGGCCTAAGATGAAGTGTCAGACGTAACCCAAATATATTTAATGATGACGAGAATTAGAATGTGATTAAATACGCGAACACTTTCAGCAGCATCAACAGTGTTAACGTCAGCCATGTGGACCACCGATTAGCCAACCGATATGTAAAAGGACTATACTGAAACTGTGCTGTTATGGTTTTTATGTATACTGTGCATTACTGCAAAATCTAAAAACCTAAAAATCCAGCATCCAGGTGAGTTTTCACAACCACACAGCTGATAATATTATTACACTTTCCCCTATTCTCCTTAAACCTGAAATGTTTGATAGCTCGTGCTCCTGTCATTTTTATCCATCAGTTCTTTACAAGTTTTTAAACGGTAAATTACGAGCAGGGAAAAATGAATATCGCACAAACCTAGCCACAGTGAGGAAGATTTAAAATGAGGTCCATAGATTAAATATTTTATTTTTAAATGTCACTGTCTCAAAATGTTCTACTTGTATAATAATGGACCAGTTATTACTACGACTGTGTAAGTCTCTTTAAATCTTAAGCATATTTACATATTTCATATTGTCCTAAAACAATTTGTCCTCAGAAGCTAAGCCTTTTCTTTTCATAATTTTGGCCTATATTTGTGTAATCACGTTTCTTCCATCTTAAACCACCAATTTCGGATGGACAGGTGAGGATCAGTATGACACGACATGCTGCACTGCTGAACAACGTTCGGAATCGTTCTCCAAAACCACAGCACTGTGTTGTGCTTGCACTAGGGGGCACTGTTGTAACAGCGCTTGATACACACCCGCCTCGCACCTCTCCACCGGTGGTCACATGTCTGCCTCATTGTGAGTGGGCTCACGTCGGAGAGTGCTCATTGCTGTACAACTGCACAGACAAAACCAAACGGCCGTGCTACATATGTAAGCAGCATGTTCTTCTCCACAGAGCGTGGCTCGGCTCCACAGGCTCCGTGTTTCGCTTTAACACGGAGGGGGCCAAGTGTTCAGTGACACACACCCACTCAGATATAGATGTATGATAACGAGAGCTGGAACCGTGTCAGTGGCTCATACCAACACTTTTCTCACAGTGTGTGTTCGCGTGTGTGTGTGTGTGTGTCATGTATGTGTGTGCATGTTCTTTCCAGAGCAAGTACAGACTCTCGCAATTAAATTCGTTCCTAGAGAGAGGGGAACAAAGCTCAAAGGGTAAAAAACAGTCAGGCATTGGTGTAAATTAATGTCAGATGTTTTATATGTTTCATGTGCCATTATTATTGCTAGCCAACGGATTAGCTAGTGCATTTTACACGGAGGTGCTAGCTGCTATATCCTAATAAACTGTAATTCAGTGTCATGTGTTCATTAAAGAAAAACTTCACTCCTTCTGTTTTGTAGTTGTTATCTGGATTAAAGTTAATGAGATTGTATGCTGTCGTCTATGTTATTCACAGCGTAGAGGCTCTCAAACTTTTAATTTCTCTTACATTAGCAAAAAAAAAAAGAAGAGTTTGTAACTTTAAAAGTGTTTCCAGACTTAAAATAATCATATAATTTGAAAGACACACACACACACACACAAAAAAATCTGTGATTTGTGGTATTATCATGCAAAATATTTAAAAAACATTTTTGGTTGAGTTTTTCTGGCCCAGAAATGAGCTCAATCTCTTTTCTTTAAAAGACATCTCACACAGCAGAGGGGGTGGAGTTGAATGGTTCAGGGGGAGGAAAAGGCTAGTCGATGTTTTCACTGCAACTGCAATACTCCATGCAGGCAGCAGAGGGCTAAAATAATACAAACCGCTCCTTTAACCAAAACCTGAACCGCTCATTTAACATCACTTAACTAACTAACTAACTAACACTAGCCGAAGGTGTTCCGCAGATAATTATTTATAGAAAAAAATTTGAAAAAAATATATTTCTATATTAGTTAATAACACAGTGTACTTTTTATCCATTTATAGTAACTATTAGTTTATCTTACGTCTTACGATCACGTTTTATTGATCGATTTTATTGACATGATTACGTTTTAGCAGCTATAAACAGTCGTTCCCTCACCAGCCTCTCCTTTTTCTCTCTCTTGAAATTAATCAAATAAAAATAATACCGATTAATCGCAAATCCCTCTTAACTGAAGACTTTCCCGTGTCAGAAAACTGAAAGATACAGCGCTGCTACAAAGCACTGACGCTGGAGACTCCTTCCAAAAACATTCAATAAACTTCTCTTCACATACAAGTCTCCTCGCTGTACAAGTCTCTGCAAATTAGCTGCTACTTCTGACCAATCGGATTTGAGAATTCAACAGCACTGTGGTATAACACATGCATACAATCTGTACATGCTATTTACCACATGAAGCACGCACACACACACCTACACAACATAGAATGTCATAAGGATTAATAATGAACATAATGCACATACACACATAAGCAAAAGACACCAAAATAGTGCATACATAAAAAAAATGTCACATAAGATAAAATTCCTCACACCCAGTCAGTAATTACACTCTCACTTCATACACACACACACACACACACACACACACACAGTTACAACCTGATGAGACTCTCGACCTTTAAATTTCTCGTCTTATAGCAACCACAGAAACAACACATTAATACATTACTATTTACCAAAAATCATATATATATAATATATAATCTATAATTATAGTGTATAATATAATTATCTAGGACCAGTAAATTATCATTAACAGATGTGGTTATATTTTAGTTTTATTTATATTCTCTTTTTAAAACTTTTATTTTACTTTTCATTTTATATTTTAAATATATTTAAAAATTGATTAAAATATGAAATTGTATTATCTAATATTTAGTTTTTTACTGGTATTGAGCCAACGAACAAAAAAAATGATTTTTAAAAATCATTACACTATCCTGTACATTTAATATTTGCACCTGCCTACAAAATATGCATACATCACTGGCTACAAAATAAAAATCTTTTTTTTTTTTTTTTGCCTCTCTGATTTTACTAGTAACCTCAAGCAGAGCATACAAAAGTGTGAAGAGCTTGAACACGCTCCAAATCCACACTAATCTCCCAGTCAGCATTTGCAGTTCCTATTGTGTGCCGTGACTCTGGGGAACAGCTACGTACTACAAATCCCATCAGCCATTTGCAAATAAATGCAACCCTGCTTCCCACTATTGCTCCCTTGGTGAAAGCTGTAACACTTGTGGGTTGAAGTGTGCGTTTGACCCGGGGGCTGAGTGAGACTCACTAGGGACGAGAGGCCTGGGGATAAAAAGGCACTTGAGGATAAACGCCTCCGGTTAACACTCACGCTCTGTTCACTACTCACCCAGCCATCTCTTTCGATTTTATAGCAAAATAAAATACCTGCTACAACGTAGCTTTATGAGATACCCAATAGCTTCATCTTAATTATTAGCAATATAAACAATATAGAAATAAACCCCTAACGGCTCTGCCCATGCTTTGGAACCCTGTGTGTGTGTGTGTGTGTGTGCAGATGTAAGTGTAAATTTTGCATACCCTTAGGACAAAATGAAACTTATACCTAAAGACATACAATGTGTGAGGTTTCACAGTTCCTTCATTATCACCTTATCAAGTTAAAAAAAAAAAAGCCAAATATGATAAGATTAATAATGAAAAGAAAACAAAGGCTGTATCTTCCTTTTTTTTTTTTTTAAAAAAAAGTGGTATACTTTCTTGCATCCTTTTGCCTTTATATGCCTCCACCCTCTTTCAGGATACACTCATATTTCAATTGAATTCATATTCAAATATCTATAGTGCCTTTAACTATACGCATTGTCACAAAAGCAGCATTTTATGTTTAATATTTTGCAACTATAATATTTCGTAGATAAACAGTACAATTGAGCTACATTTTACTGTTTCTCCATTACATTAGAGAAATGGAGAACATGAAACAGCTGGATTACTTCTACCATTTTTCCTGTTGACCTAAACATAATATAAGGATTTAATAAAATTTTAATTAAATCATTTTATTTAATTTAGAGGTTTACGTAGTTTAAATAAAAAGTGTTTTACATCTTTTTAAACTTGTAGCCTTGTGCATTAGGTGCTAAATCAGCTCTTTACTAGAAGAGTTTAATAATCATCAATAATCAATCTATAATCATTATTTTCTAGTATTCATGGTTTGAGTGGCTGGAGGAGAATATGTATTACCCATAATGCACTAAAAGCATACGTTCTATCATGATGTGCGATTGTGAAACCTCGTTAATGCTGATGAATCCCCATGAACTCAGGTCACCTTACAATTGTACTCTGTTTGGATTCCATTTACCACTAAAGCTCCATGAAATGATATGAATAATTCGTGTGTTGTTTTGGTGAAATGTATTTATAATTTCCTCAAGACTGAGATAAAAATCCAATTTTGGTCAAAACCCGATGGTGGCAGCAAGGGTGTGGTCGAGCGCTGGCTGGGAATGGGACAAGGAGTCGCAGAGAACGAGCAGGTAATGAGTGAGAGCTTACACCTATATGCGGTTGAAGTATGATAAAGTGTCCAACAGAACGAGCTCAATGGAAATTATGAGCTTTTAGGAGTGATTTCCTCAAATAAGAGAAATAAATAAAACAGACAGTGTCACTCTCTCTCCGACACCAACACCAATTTTTGGTCTATTTTAGCTGTTTTTCAGAATTCAGCCGCAGAGTCATCTGACAGACCTCCACACATATATCTGTGTGTGGTGTGTGTAGGGGTGTGTATGTGCTAGGTTACCTTAATACACTGGTATTATCTTTTCTTGCAGGTTGTGATCTTGCTGTGATGTGCTCACAGTTCACAGTTATGAGTGTGTGTGTGTAAACTGAGGAACTTGGATGCTTACAGGTACCTGGCTGCTCAGGCTGAAGCTGTTGGCTGGACTGCGTTTCTTGCTGCCTGTGCTGTTGCCGAGGCTGCTGTTAGACGCGCTGCTGGCTGAGTTCTTCCTCTTCCTCCTCTTTGTTGTGGTCTGTCGAGTAGGCTCTGCACACACACACACACACACACACACACACACTTAGAAACAAGCTTATTTTGTAGAAAAGGTATAATGTACATACACAAGCAGAAACCATGGTATCATGCAAGACTTCTCCCAAGACATGAGGTAGTAAGAGGAAACCCCTGTTTTACTCTAGACTAATACTCAACAATATACGTGTGTGGTATTTATACATGCTAGTAACATAAATACTGTGTTTACTGTGTTCAAATAAAAAAAGTATTCTTCCAAAACAAGACAACTGGGTTTGCTACAGGGGTATAAACACTGGTGCTCATTGGATATATGAGAGGTAAATATCAGATGAAACAACAAAATATTCCAAGGCACTCACATGGTTAAGCGCAAAAGGCCTTTATTAAATTGGGCAAAATCATTTAAACATTAAAAAATCGTTGATCAACGTGTTTCGGCTTAACACAGCCTTCCTCAGGATGCACATCCATTGTCCACAAAAGCACTCTTTTAACTGTTTATAATCAATAGAACGATCAATAGAACATCTACACAGCTGGTTAACAAGTGGGAGTGGCTATAACCAACCAACTCACACACAAATGAAACACTGTAATAAAAATTCATTCATTATAATGTAATATTTAAAAGGTTATGATATCGCTCACGTATGAACCCCTGACAGCAGTTATATGCTTTTTGGCTAACACTAATGTTCATGTTAATGTTAACGTATTGTTAATGTTAACAAAAAACACAACACAGACGTTATAAGTCAGTCATAAACAGGAAATAAAGTTTAAAAGCAGAACTTATAAAGTTCAAAAAATCACATATGTCAGTTCTATGAATGATTTCAAAATACTTTAAATACTAATGTTCCAATTTAATATACTTAGTGAAGTGTGTATTCATCTCATCTTGTAAATACAGATATGCACATTTTTATATATGCATACACATGAATCTATGAACATGTTATTCAATGCCTATGCGTGCAGTACCAGAGCTCTGATAACATCCTGATCCCACAGTAACTATATTATGAGAACAACTGGGGTGGTGGTGGTGGCACACTTTAAAGCAGCAGTGTGTAACTTTTTGAGCCTTCTACTTCTTGGGAGGGGAATTGAAATTGCAATTAAAATGCTAACATGTCCCCTTTGTTGAAACTAAATATTCCTTGTTAAATTGCCTTTTACGAAAAAGCAGAATTTTTGCAGCTTCGGATAAAGGTGTTTTCTGGGTCAGAAAAGAGTAAATAGTAGCCTGAAATTAAAAAGTTAGCTATGTCCACTGCATTGTAATTTTACATGCGACACCGTTAGTGTCTATCAACACACAGGTATAGGAAAATGCTGGTGAATTGAATTGTGAAATATATCAAATAATTATTTCAGCATTTCAATTCTAATTAATACTTAAATAAATACTTAAGAAAACTAAAAAGTGTTAATTTTAAGAAAATGTATACACTGTTTTTGCTGTGTTTAATTGATGTTACATTTTTTTATTGATTTTTTGACTTAATATTGAACTGATTTGTCACTAGAAAACATTTTTTTTTTACTGAGCATTCAAGGTAAACACCTCGGCAACAAAAGTATTTCACGCCATTCCTGTTGAACACAGACCACAGTTTCCTGGTTAGGGGACAAAGTAAGAAGAGCGTTAGAAGGCAGAACGAGTACCTTTCTTGTGATTTGCAGGGAAGATTTCTGTTTTGAAGTTCTGTGGATGTCCTGCTGAAAATCACAAAGTCAAAATAAAATGAATTTAACATGACTATGCAAATTGAGATGTAATGTAGGCTAATTCTGAACTCAAAGTTTTGTACAGAATAAAAGCAGTTCAAAGAATTAAAATAAAAAATTATAAATAAATATGGATTAAAAGCTTATAACTGTGCAGAATATGATGATTCAAATAATTAAAATTAAAAAGATAAATAAACATGGATTAAAATAATATTTAAAACACTTTCTAAATGATTAAAAAGCCATGAATCCATTATTCAGAATGCATATATTTCTGTTAATGAGCCTGTGTGAATTTTTTAAGGGCTTCATATGAATTATTTGCAAATACAGTGTCTTGCATAAGTATTCGCACCCCATCCCCCCTGCCCTTGAACTCTTTGCCACGTTTTGCAGCATTACAACTTGGAAATGAAAAATGTAATTGGAATTTTTTGCAGTTTGATCTCCACAGTAGGGTGCAAAATACTTTTTATTTGTGACAGCAAGATTTAATTAAAATATAAAAAAAAGCAAAAATGTGTTGGTTGCCTAAGTATTCACCCCCCTGTGTTGATACTTGGTAGGACCATCTTTGGCGGCAATTCCATCTGGGATATGTCTCTATCAGCCTTGCACATCTGGATCCTGATGTTTTTGCGAATTGTTCTTGGCAAACTGGATGGAGACATGCTGCTGAACAGCAATTTTCTTCAAACGCCTTGTCACAGATTCTCAATAAGTTTATTAACACATTCAGGTTCTCAGTGTTGAACCACTCCAGTGTAGTTTTGGTAGTGTGTTTAGGGACGTTTAGGGTCCTGTTTTTAGAAGGTAAAACTCCACCCCTTATGAGTTATTTTGTGTAGATTCAGGACATGAAACAAAAAAAACAAAACAAAACAAAACAAAAAAAAAAAAACACCACAAATTTCTGGGTTGTAAATGTACTAAAAAATTCAAGGGGGTGAATACTTATTCAAGCTACTGTAGGAGCAAATGTCAGTATTCCAGTTGCCATTACTACAACAATTTAAATAAACAATGTTCCAGTTTTTATAACATAAATTTTATAAAATACATTTTCAAAGATTCCAAACACTCAAACCTGTGGAAATGTTCATACTTCACTTTGGTTTGATGGTTAAAGAAAATAAAGAAAGATAACAATGTTATCATATCCACAATTAAAATAGATAAAAACCAGCCATACACACTGAATCCAGACAATTCTGGCTCCTGGTGTGTTTACAAGTGAGGGTGTGTGTGTGTGAATGACGCAAGGAAACAGCACAAAAAAGGACTTATCAGTGTATAAACGTGGCCGTCCTTCCTTCCTGCCCTCGACTCAGACTGTGTTTTAGCAGAATGGGAGGAAAAGAAGGAGCCGCAGCTCGTACGGAAACGGCCGTTATAGAGGATTCACAACACGGAACAGGAGTTTAACTGGGGCCAGACGGGGTTCAGAAGCGGAAGTAGAGGAAAATCCCACAAATTAATACCAGGTTCACTGACAGCTTCACAAATGCTAATTTTGCTAGGTCTGCCACAGTGATGTGGGTTTTAACTTTTGGAAAATAATCCAAATGGACCACCAGACAAAACAACCCGGGGTCATGAACATGTGTAGGAATTCTAATGAGCGAGAGTGATTTTATCATTAATTTACAGTTTGTGCAAAAGTCATGTGAAGAACATACTGAACAGGGAAGTTGCTTTGAAAAAAAAAATCTAATTTCTACACATATATTTCTAATTTACTTTGAAGAGCAGTTAAAAAATAAATGAAATCTTTGTTATGAAGGCCTGCATCATTTCTTCCGAGTATGCTGTTGCACAATTTTATAAAGAAATCAACTGCTAGGTTTTTAGCTAGCACTCTATAACTTAATATGCTACTTTTTATGTATATGCTTTTTTTAATGACAAAAAATTCTCTGTAATATTTCATGATTTTTTTTTTGGAAAAGAAATATTTGGAAATCTTAAATTTTCTCTTTTCTTCCAACACACCTATACAGAATACATAAAAACATCTAAGACAAATGTTAGCAATAAAGTTTGCGACAACCCCTGGAGTATAAAACTCCAATTGTTAATAATTGTAGAATCATATATAAATCATATCAAAAGTCATAACTTTCTATCTCCTCAGTTCGACATAGTGCTAAGATAAAATAGTGGTTTTAAATAAAATAGATTTATATCATGTTTAAATAACATATTAGCAGAGGTGCCAACATTGCTAGCAAGAAAATCCTAGCAGGCTGAGAGAATTTTACCATAAAAGTGCTAGCCTGTATCAGTGGATGAATCGGCTAATCTTTATTTTTCTTTCCAAAGTGCCTTAATCATTAGCAGCTCCTCCATTTAAGCAGACCACAGCCCTGCTTATAGATGTTGGCACCCCTGATAATAAATTATCAACCTCAGTTAAGTGCAGATCATCAAACATTAGCAAACGTTAATGTTATCTCTCTAGCTTTGGCTATCATGCATTACACACTGTAACTAGCCTTATTAAAGCTAGCATTAGCTAAACATACCTGTTTAAAACCAGTAGCAAAGGCAACTAGTAAGCTAGTTTAATGTTTAATAAAGTCATATTCTGTGTAAACAACAGCATTTATGCTAATCAGTATGAGTAGCTGAAGAAGTGAAAACAAAATGTTTTCAACTAACTGGTTAAATATAAGTAAAACTCTGGCCTCGTGGACCCTCGTGCCTGTCAATCGGTGAAATCAGGATGTGTGCAAGCAAGCCATATTCAAGTTTCACATTCGTTCCGCACTGTTTGTAATGAACTTCGCATCACTGAGCACTGCAATGAGACCATTCCCCTATAAATTCCCACTATGCATCCACACTGAGTTTCGCTCCTCCCTAACACACTCTGAAGATCCGTATCCAGCATCTATCCTCACTCGTAGTGTTCACGTCCTAACGCAGAAGTGTTTTCCGAACTGGAAAGCAAAAATATAGACTGGCTGGGATTGGTTTGGGAAATTACTGGATTTTATATATATTCTCTTATATATAGCTTACAATGGCTTAGTGACAGCGTGTGTGACACATCATGTGTGCGCGTGTGTGTGTGTGTGTGTGTACCTGGAGGTGCCACCATGCGCTGCCATTTCTGAAACAGGCACGTCTTCAGACAGTCTCTGGGGCTGAGGCTGTATGTCTTGTGTCTGGACATGAGCTCCTGCATGGGCTCTAGGATCACACACAGCTACACACACACACACACACACACACTCAGTAAGCAAAGCAACATGCCAGCATTACAAATATTGGTGAAAGACACACCAGTGAATCATGACTTTAAATTACTGTAATTATTTACAGATTAAATATGGCTCAGCAAATAACGAAATTAAAAATAATAAAATAATATTCCTAAAATCATGCCACAATTTTTTTCTTTTTTAACATTTAGAATAAAAGAAAGAATTGTAATGTGACTGATTAATCACAAAATTTGACAATAATTTTCATAATCCGAAAATTTAATTTAGAACTAATTAAAATTCATAATTTATAACTTTAATTTATAACTTTACATAAACAAACAAACAAACAAATAAATAAACATTTTTTAAACTTCATAATCACCTTCATTAGACATACATGTGTAATATAATTATATATTTATGGCTTTTAATAGTTTAATAATTATAATAATTCAATAATAAGTTTTTAATAATTTAATTTAATAATAAGCTTTTAGTTGAAAGGTAAAAAATAAATCATGTTACAGAAAAACTCCCAATACCTCAAAAAATCCTTAAAAATGAATCCTGTCATACAGACAGCATCTTATTTTCTTACATTAATCTACTTAATCCTACTACAGATACTACAGTGTTATATGCCTACATCCTGCAGATCATCATTTTAGCTCTTTTTTAGGTAGCAGGTGGATAAACACACATAATCATGCACTCACATACATACACACACACACACACCATCTGTTTGAGTTTCAGGAGCCTGCATTCGGACACAGCCGTATCCCCTCACACTTCCACCGTTTCTGGGGAACAATCCCTGGCCTGGGGCCGAGGCAGTGCAGCTATTTCCAGCGTGAATGTGAGGAAACCCGCGGCCTTCCTCAGCCACAGCGCCTCATCCGTCCCAGCTCAGGAAACGGAGCTCGAGTGGAGCCACTGATAACCTCGCTCACGCACACCACACTAACGAGCCTCTTTTACGGGGTATTTTTACCCCATTTTGAAGCTAGGAAACCATGAGAGAAATGACCATGACTGGCAAAAATGAGACGCGATAGTGTTTACAGGATTCAGTGCCAGGTTCGACCTCTCACTGAATTTTAAACTTGTGATGATGATGCTCCTGTGTGCAATCTACAGATTTAATTATCATATTTAATGCAAACAAAGGAGGTGTGGCCTAGGTGCCTGTCAGTCTTACTAAGGGAGGCATGGAATTAATTATCATATTTAATACAAATGAAGGAGATGTGGAATTGATGCCTGTCAGTCTTAGTTAAGGAAATGTGGACTTAATTATTATATTTAATACAAATGAAGGAGGTGCCTGTCAGTCTTACTGAAGGAGGTGTGGCCTTATTTATCTTATTTAATATGAACGATGGACGTGTGGCCTTGGTGCCTGTCAGTCTCAGTTAAAGAGGCATGGTCTTGGTGCTTGTCGGTCTTAGTTGAGGTGGTGTGGCCTCTGTGCCTGTCAGTCTCAGTGATGGTGCCATGGCTTTAGTGTCTCTCAGTTCCACTATAAGAGGTGTGACTTCTGTGCCTATCATTCCCTGTAAAGTAGGCAATGCCTTAATTATCATATTTTAATATGAACACAGGAGACATGGCCTTGGTGCCTGTCAGTCCTAGTAAAGTAGGCATGGCTTCTATGCCTATCAGTCCTCGTAAAGCAGGCGTGGTTTCTGTCCCTATCAGTCCTTGTTACAGGGATGTGGTTTCTATGCATGTCAGTCATGGTTAAGGAGGCATAGTCTCTGTGCCTGTCAGTCCTAGTAAAGGTGGTGTATCTTAAGGTCCTGTCAATCCTAGTAATGTAGACATAGCTTCTGTGCTTATCAGTCCTACTTAAATAGGTGTGGCCTCTGTGACTGTCAGTCCTAGTTAAGTAAGTGTAGCCTCTGTACCTGTCTTTCCTAGCTAAGGAAGCATGCAATATGTGCCTGTCAATCTTAGTAGAGTTGGCAGGGTTTAAATGCCTATCTGTCCTAGTAAAGTAGGCATGGCCTCTGTGCATGTCAGTCCTAGTTAAGCAGGTGTGGCCTCTGCGCATGTCAGTCCTAGCTAAATAGGTGTGGCTTCTGTGCCTGTCAGTCCTGGTTAAGGAGGCGTAGGCTCCGTGCCTGTCAGACCTAGTAAAGTAGGCATGGTTTATGTGCCTCTCAGTCCTAGTAAAGTAGGTGTGGCTTCTGTGCCTCAGGCAGTCGAAGTAATGAAGGCATGATTTAATTTTTCTCAAAGCCAATGTTTTTTTTTTTTCAATAAAAACAATACTGAATCATATATTATGTGTAATATAATGTAATATAATGTATTCACATTATCTCTTTACACTGGATCATTGATGAACATTGCATCATTTTGGACAGAAAAATACAAGTGAGTGAGTCTCAGTTATTATTCAGATGGTATGAAACAAGCATGCTGCTGTCTATTTTTCCGATTCCTACCCTGAAGCTGTGTAGCTGAAGACATGCAAAGCCAAACAGGGAATGTATGCAAAAACATCTGGCATGCTAAACAGCTGCAGCACATGCACTGGATCAGAATCAGGCTGAGAGCTTTGAGATGTATAGAGCCGAACCAAATTCTAATTTAATTCCCAATTCAGCTTAGACTTTGCTATTTTTTTTAACCAAAGCTTTATAATAATACATCTGAGTGCTTAACATGCAGCAGAATGAAGTTGGTTCCAGGTTGAACCAACACTAAGCTGCCCTTGAACTAAACACTAAACTGCCCTTTCTTATTTCTCCTCATTTCTTTTACCTCTAACAGAAACATAACGATGTGCTGGGTGAGCGGGAGCTGGGCGTCGAGACCCACAATGCCGTGCTTCAGCACAGAATGCTCATTAATGTTATGCTAATTTTCCCCATCCAATTAATTTTCTCTCCCCATCTAGTTCTCCTGTTTTGCAAACCGGAGCTGTCACTCATGCTGAAATCGAAAGAATAAACAAAGAGACTAAAATAAGTGCTATGGTATGAGTGCAGGTTGGCTTGTGGACACACACACACACACACACACACATCATGCACGACAAAAGGAGGGAAGCTTTTCGAACACCTTCATTTGTCATATTTATGTGTGTGTGTCTGTGTGTGTGTTTGTGTGTGTGTGCATGGGTGTGCATGAGACTTACCCTGAGGTAGTTGAGCGTGAAGTTAGTCAGACCCATT
The DNA here is from genome assembly GCA_037576675.1 of Pangasius sanitwongsei. Lineage (NCBI taxonomy): Eukaryota > Metazoa > Chordata > Actinopteri > Siluriformes > Pangasiidae > Pangasius > Pangasius sanitwongsei. The sequence continues at coordinate 4,635,407 of CM075009.1, read as the reverse complement.
CGGGTGATGTTTTTGGAGAGCTGCTCCAGAACCTGAGGGTCTTGAGCCTGTGAGGGCAGAAGGGCAGCTATCATTATAACCTTAAAAGAATAATCATGTGTTTTTCAAACAATTGCTGTTTACCACATCTGTATAATATGTGCGATTATCCGTATCATATGTGTTACTTATTGTATGTGCGAATACCATAAACAGAAATTTTTCTCTCCCAATTTGGTCCCAAACACCAGCCAGCTCTCTTCTATCATACTTTATCATATGACAGCTACCGACTGGGTAGGGTGAAGCCTAACACATGGCTCCTCCCAGACATATGAAGCCGGTCAACCTCATATTTCCAAGCTGCTGCATCACAGAGCAACACTCAGAGAAAAGCTCTATCAGCCCTCTTCCAAATACATGAACTTACAGACGTTCGTGATTGGCTAATGTCTCTGTGATTGACAACGGAGAGAAAGTACATCATCCCTCCCACCCAGAGAGCCTGGCCAAATTTGCTCTCTAGACTCCCAGTAAAGGATGGCTGTGGCATCGCTGGGATTCGAACATGCCATCTCCCAACGAAAAGACAAACACACTGTGCACTTTTGTCAATAGATAAATTACTTACTTAGCTACTAACTCACTTCTCTGTACTGAGAAACAAACAAAAAAAAACTGTTTACCCTTAACTTACATATAATGGAAATCAAAGGGCAGTGGTTGAAATGTACACATTAACAAAAACATTTCTTAAGATGAAACAAAGATTTCACAGATTTCTTTGTCAAAGCTGACCCAAAACCTAATAATTCCTAAGAGGACAAATTACACAGATTTAAAGTTGTATTTAAAAATATGTTCCTGAAAGTTTACTTATTCATCTTCAGTAACCAATCCATCCTGGTCAACTTCACGGTAGATCAGGGGCATATCCCCGGGGACACAAGACACCAGGTGGGAGTGCATCCTGGATGGGACGCCAGTCCATCATAGGGCACCATGCATATACACATTCATACACTCGTTCACACCCAGGGACAATTCGGCATAGCCAATCCACCTACAGGCTTGTTTTTGGGAGCTGGGAGGAAACCCAAGAAACCCAAATGGCCATGGGGAGAACCAGGAGCTATATGAAAGAATTTCTGTACATCACTCCCACTCTTAGGTCTAAGTACAGGAGTAAATTTCCTGATTTCTTGGAGTTTTTTTGTTACTCTGAGCAGCTTTATACATACCAGCCCAGATAATATTTGGTTGATGGATCATTTCTCAGCACAGCAACAACTCTGGTATGAGTGATATGAGAAAGGCTGGGGTTTTAAACCGCTCAGTGTCACCAAAAATATCAACCAACTGTGGCTTGTGGTCAGAAACAGACGATCAACACACACTTGGAAATACCTGAGCTTTGTACACACAACAACGTGGACCAGCAAGGTACTAGAGTGTAATAAAGTATGTTGTGAGTGTATACTGAGCTCAATGTTGTACCAATTTTCGATTCCCTCTGTCTCGTTCCTTTGTTTATGGACTGAACCGTTTAAAATGGGAGAGAGCTCAACTATCAGGTTTTACAAAATGACTGTGACTAGCTAGCTCTTTACCATCTGCATTAAGGCTACAAAACACGTCAGAAAATCACATTTTTCCACCATTTGAGTGTTCCGTTTTATATTGGGTTAAAGAATAAAATTACATAAAAGCAAATACCCAATAGCAAATCGGCATTATTTTTTAATTTCTTGTTTCCTATTTGGATTTCAAGAGCAGCTGAAACCAAGCTGACGGGTGGAGCCGGAAGGCCGGAATGGGACTGAGGCCAATGCTTCAATTACACTGAATATGTATTTGATTCAGGGTTTGGGGCGCTGCATGTGGAGTGCACTCAAACTGCTAATAAATATTGATAGAGATGGCTGAAAATTTGAATTTGGCCACAGCCCAGGGGATTACCTCGAAAAAAAAAAAAAAAGCTAAGCTGCATTCACACTATGGCTACCAATCCACGTGATTTAAGAGAAACCTGCGGAGATAAAGCGGGAATGGAACGAGTTCAGAGACAGCATGACGGCAGGAAAGAGATGTGTGAGTGTGAGCATGTGTGTGGTTGTGAGACAAAGCGCCAGAGCTGCACTGGACAGGATTTAAATTTCTAGAATATTTAAAAATACGTCATTTATGGTTAGTGGTTTGGTATATCAAGAGACGAGAGTGTAGATGTTAATCAGCGTAGGTGATCACATCCCACGGACATAAATAAATACATTTAAAAAGTGTGTTTTTTTAAATGCCAAGTTATAAAGATGTAACAAGTAAAATGGTCACGTGATGCTGTTTTTGCATTTAAGATTTGTTTGTGTTTGGATTGTGTGATGGTCTAAGCTACTGAAACGTTTGCATAATTGGCAATAACTTGCTGTAATTTTACATACAGATTCTGCTGTCTAGTTTATATTTATTTACTTAAAACACACACACACATATTTAATGACAATTTTGTGAAACTGAGTCCTTTTATATTAATGACTTGAAAAAAGCAATCCAAAAGAAATACATAAATTAAGACAAATAAGACTAGTCATTCAATTAGGACAAATTGACAAAGCTCTCTTTCACTGTGTAGCTGTCATTGAGTCATTTTCAGCTCTCTGTGAGCTTTGCCTTTTATGGAGATTTATGGGTGTTGCTAAATATAAAACAGCTGTGCTCTGAACGTGCTTGGTAGTTCACGAATGATTCGAATTTCAGCGTTACCACAACTTTTGTAAATCTGGCAGAAAAAGTTTTGTTCAACTTGGTCTATGAAAACATTTACACACAACATTTACTAAATTTCTCATTGTGTGGAAATGGGTTAAATCGTTAGCTAGTGTTAGCTAGTTCGTTTGTTTTTTTTGATAAATGAAACAATAGTGTGTACTAAACGGTCCCTCTAACAGAATATCAGGTACCCTGAGCTGCCGAAATGGTCTGGAACCACCACTAGTTTATGTACAAGATCCGGGTTTTGCGGCTCAGATTAGGAAAATCAAACAAACCCGATCCAATTCTGAACTCTTTAGCCCAAAAATATCCATTCTACATTCAACTTCTTTCGGAAGTGGGAAGTCTTAATTCGGAATTACGTCATTTTCGAGCTTGGCACATCCAATCGACAAAGTGGAACAAAACATGGATGAAAGCCTGTGTTTTGTCACCAACAAGCTAGTCAGGTAACCGTACTGATCATGAGTTTGTTAATTGATCTAAAGTAAATACTGCAAAGTAGTGAAGTGATATTTTATTTACTGTTGACGATGTGAGCGGCCATGTTGGTACGATGTCATATGTTGAACTTGGGGCTGGGGACACCTTTCCTACTCAGGGGCCATTTTCTTTCGTTTTTCTTCTCGGGGGCTGGAGTTACGTGCTTTACTCGAACGCTGCATTCGTAGCGGACTGGTGCATATCTGGTAAAAATGTTTATTTTTGAGAGTAAAGTGTGTAAGCTGTTCAACCGAATGTAGTGACTGCACTCCTTGTTTTAATGACAAGTTTCAAACAAGTTTAGTTTCAAGCTTAGTTTCACTTTTACCATCGTTGCCACTCGTCCCTGAGTGCAATAGTGTAAGCATGTGTGTGAGAGCTGATCAAATACACTGCAGTAATGTTAAACCCACCCTTCTCCTGAACCCCTCCTCTGCTCTCCCCCGGCTCTCTCTCTCTCTCTTCCTAAGATCTCTCTCTCTCTTTCTTCCAGTATGGCTGATATACCCACAGGGCCCAATTTAAGACTATGTGAATTTCACATGAACACAGCGGGGCTGGAGCGTGTGCAAACTTTCTAATGTTGCATAGCCTGAAATCTACTGAGAGAAAAGTTAAAAAAAAAAAAAACACCTGTAAAAATCTGCTACACCAGCCAAAATAGCAATGAGAGACTGAAAGCTATCACTCGTTTAATTCTGCCCCATGAATGGCGAGTGTGGAAGTTGGTTGACTGCCATTGTTGGCTTCGTTTCCTTCATCGTGGCGTGTTAGGAGAGTTCGTTACACTGTGGAATTAAGCAGATTACTCATTTGACCTTGTTATTATTCCACTTTGCTTTGCTTTAGACAAGGCTTTCTTTCATCTAAGGCTGTCTTTGATGTTTCTAATGAAATTGTTTTTTTTTTTTTTTTTTAAATTTAATCTCCCAGAAGGAAGAAACTTTTCACACTTCTGTGCAAAATCTGAGCTATGATTCAGGCGAGCTGGAGGCACTGGCTGCCTCACACCGAGGAAATATAGTATGTGTTACCTCAGATTATAGTGTATACACTATAATGTACTGTATATTCTCTGTGAATGTTCTCAAAAAAAATTATAATTTTAAACTAGGAGATAATTAGAGTTCAATGGCCATCAGAAATCAATAATGATCTCATCAACATAGTCTCCAAATTATATCATGATATTTTCATAAATTTGGAATGTAAAGGTATGTACAATATCAAAAAAAGACTATCAAGACACATTTATTCAGCACTCCATTTAATTAATCATTTTGTTTTTATTATTTGTTTTTATTTTATATGCATCTCATTTTATTTTTATAATTTTTAATTTTTTTATATTTATCTTAAATGTCTAAAAAGATAATTTTCTATTTGTTTTCAGCTGCTTTTTAAAATTATACTCTTATAATTATAATATATAATTATACTTTATACTCAGATTTTAATGGAAAGATGTAAAATTGGTGCTGGGGTTACCCAAATGTTTTACTACATAATCAGAATAATCCATGTATGTAGAAATCACAGTGATATTACTGTGTTGGTCTGATATCAGGAAGTGGCACTGAGTGATGACGTCACACTCACGTGCATGGCGAGGACGCTGCGTGGGATGAGTTCGCGGTACTGCCTGATGGTGAAGTGCCACGTCTTAATCCGCATCAGGTCATCGAAGGCAAACTCCAGGATCAGACGTCCCTCTGTACACACCTACACAGCCACGAGGGAACGACATGTTAGAGACAGTGCTCAGCGTGAAGCTCACTCCAACATTTAATGATCTTCATGCTGCGAAAAATCTGGAGTTATTTGGAGCTATTTGGAGTTAAATATTCCAATTAAAAATGCACAATTTAAAACATATATGCTTTTGAGAGTTTATATACATAAACATTGTGTCTACTGCAAATAATTGAGAAGGACATTAGATGTATGAAGTAGTTAAATTAAAGGCATCCTTTACTTAGGAGTGAACAGAACATTCCTTCCAGGGAATTTAATATGGGAATTTAACACTACAAAATGGCTGCATCCTAAATAATGCACTATGTAGTGAACAGAGAACGAAGTCTGACACAACATCAAACAGCAAAGTGGACACTATCTCACTGTGGAGTTCACTGGATATTCACCACCATGCATTGGTTGTACCTCTGGTAGAACCCAAAACTGAGGGAGGTACCCCTGAAAAGTTCTTCTGCTTTTTTTTTCTAAAAGTGCACAAAATGGCAAAACCTACAAAATAGTGCACTATATAGTGAATAGGGTGCAGTGTCAGGCATGCAGCCTTTGTATAGTTTCCTACTCCCTTTTTTCTCCGAACTCAAAGTGCATTATGGGTATTCTGTACCTGCATCATTTGGACGCTAACCTGTACCATCCGTGTGCAGGATTTCATGAGCACACTGGATATTCTCAACTGTGCTTTAGGAAATTAGCTACAAAACAGCAAAAAATGGTGCACTTTATAGTGAAGAGGATGTGATTTGGGACAAGCAGATACCGTATCTGTGCTCTAGATTGAAAATGTAATGAAACCATCACTGAATATCAACTTATTAAATATTAATTAACTCCAGAAATAGTGTTGATAAAGCAGTGAAATGTCAGCGTCAGTAAAAATGTTGTTTATCGATCAGGCTTAAAACGAATCTGTCACTGTGACAGAACATTCTGTCTGTCAGTTTGGACTTAGTTGAGTTAGAAATGAAGCCTCGCGTTTCCAACCCTGAGACTAAACACCAGCTGAGCAACAAAACAACAAAAAACCCAGACCGAGGCCTGAGCTCAAAAAAACGCAGCCAATTAAGAGAAAAATAAAAGGAAGAAAAACATCGTTGAATTCGACGCTGAGCTTCTCTGAGCGCCGATGTTCCGTTGCTCCGGCAACCAGAAGGAGGAGAGGATGGAGGGGGGGGCAACAGCTGATTAGTTGGCATGGCAACGGCAAAGATGTAATCCCAGCAGAGCGGCTCTAATCAATGCCCCCGGCACACACGAGCTCGGGAGGATCGGCGAGAAAAAAAAACACAGCACCATCACGTGACACACTCTCCATCGCTCTCTCACTCTATCGCTCTCTCTTTCCCTCCCTCCATCTTTCTCTCTACTTTCCCTGGCCAGTTCTTTTGCTCCACAGACAAAGCAAAGCTAAAAAAAAATATCTACCTTTCTCCTTCCATCGCATCTATTCTTCTCGGTTGCAAAAGCAAAGCTGACTTTCTTGCTCTCTCTATCTTTTTCTCTTTCATTCTTTTTTCTCTCTCCATCTGTTTTTTTTTTTCCTAAAAGAAAATCTCTCCTTTCTTTACTGTTTCTCGGATTCTCTTTTCCTCCTGTCATATTTTTTATTTTTTTTGCTCCACACCAAACTACACAGAAGAAATACTGCTAAGATTCTCTCACTGTTTCTGTTCATATTTCTTTCTCTCTTCCCTCCAGAAAAACATCACTTTTACCTTCTCTCTTTCCTGCTACTCTATCTATCCTTCTCTTGCTCTTCATATCACTCCTAACTCTTTACGCTTTTCATTTGGGCTCCAGAAAGTCACAACAGGGACGAAAGTGTAAAAATTCTTCATAAAAATCAGGATTTTGTTCATGACTAATACAATCACTAGGTTCTATAGGTCCTGTGTAGGGTTCCTTCACTTCACAAACCCGGTCTTGCCATTTTCCTTTCTCAGAAATCCAGAGGAAAATGCAAAGCAAAGCTTTTCACGCACTCTCTCTCTCTCTGACTCCCATCTCTCACCTTCATCCCCCCCTCTCCCTCGCTCTCTTACTTTCTCTTGCCATTTATTTTTGCTCCACACCAAACCACGCTGGAGAAAAAGCAAAGCAAAGCTAAAAAAAAAAAAAAATTCTCCCTCCCCTCTCCCGCTCTCAAATGCAAATTCATATAAGCTTTATTGGCATGACATGGGAGGGAAAAAAATCAATATTGTCAACGCTTGCACAGTTTATGTGGAATTGAGTTATCACTAATTTAGAAATACATAAATCAAAATCGGTTCTCGGAAAATCAGAAGGTTTGAAGTGTAAGTGTTGTCATTGTGGAAAAAAAAACCCTCAAACAAACCCTGAGTTTATTCAGAATTCCAAGCAGAACCCCGTTAGAAATGTAGAACTGTTAAAGGAACCTAAAGAACCTCTCAGGGACTGTTGTTTTTCTAAATAATGGAAAGGAAAAGAAAAGAAAAGATCTTATACCTGTCCTTATTTAAGCATTTTGGTTCTTTGGTCTGCAAGAATTGTATTATGTATTATACAGTATATGAATATATCTCTCTGTGGAATCATACAGGAACATATAATGATCAAATTCACAGGCATGGAATAAAACACTCGGGGGCACACTGTTATAGGAAAATAATCAACAACATAGTGATGTTGGAGATGGTGGAGTTACTGTTGTTTTTTTCCAATAACAGCACATGATGAAATGTTTTCTCTTTTGACTGTAACTCTTATAAAACAGCAATTTGCCAACAATTGTATTTATTTATTTATTTAGTAAAGAACACCACATAATGGTTTTTATCCATTTATACTTACATTTAATGTTGGGGAACGGCCACAAAACATTTGACTTCCTGTTATCACTCACATTATGTGATACAATCTGCAAGTCACCACAGCGATTTGCCAAGGATTACAATTTTTAATTTATTAACGAATGACACATCATGCTTTTTAAATATTTATTGTTACATTTAAGTCATGGAACAGAAAGTTACTTCCTGTTATCACTTATGTTACAGCACTTTGATCTCTCACTAGCCTCTTTTTTATGTTTTCCATAAGTCAATATGGCAAAAAATAAAACCAACAATGCAGCTTGTCATGTTAACGAGATGTGGATTATGCAAAACGTCCTGAAGACTTTCCTGTGGTGGAAAAAAGTACTGACTGTTACAGTGCTGACACTGGAGACTCCTTCCTTAAAAGTTAAATAAATGTTCATATTTTAAAAGAAAGTAACTGGAATTGCTTTGCTTTTTACTATATTGCTTGCTCCAGTGATGGAGCACTGGAAATTTTGCTAAAATACACAAAAAAACAGTAGTTTTAGAAATAGAGAACATTTCTTAATAAATATATTACTTAACACTTTGTGTGCCATCGGACACACACACAACTGCAAATATTCTCTCTGAAGAATTCCACCATTTCTGAAAGGAGTTAACAAATGATAGAGATTTAGAGCTCAATTTCCAAAAAGACTTAGACTTCCATTATTAGTGAGTTTGGAGTTAACCGATTTTCTTTTCTTTTCTCAGTACGGGGAGACAGATTGAATTTTTGTCTGCGGTAATCACACATAGGCAATAGATAAAGATTAGGTCAAAAATGCTATTTCATTAACTTGAACAGTGGCATCATGGGAGCTAAAACAGAAAAGCAGATATTAGAGATGTTCTCATTCACTACATGATTACTACTAGATTACTGTGGATGAAGCAAACAGTCTCAAAATCTAACCTTTGTGAAAAGTAATAAAGGGTTAATGGGTCAAGATTAGTGCTCAAAGCTTAAAAAATGTTCATTAGAATGCTTGTGAATTTTGCATGAGGTCAGGTTAAGAGTAAGACATCTGTGTGTGCAAATAATCCGATGTGCTTGCTGCGTTAAGTGGAGGCTTCAGCCTTGATAGGGTGAGCTGGCGTTATTAGATAAAATCTGTTGGAACAGCAGGATCACTGAGAGATAAAGATGTTCGGTTAACACAGAGATTACCAGCAGCTACAAGGTCAAAGGGCATTAAATCCGTGTAGTGAGCAGCAGAACGGTTTACTCTCGGGTCTTAAAGTCTGACTGCACTACCAAGAAGTGTCCTTACTTCAAGTAATACGAAGCATTACCTGTTTACATTACCTGTATTATTCAAAAATACATTACTTAGAACCAAGATCGATGTGTTCAAACTGTTTGCTGAATGCCACTGTTTCATTTTTTTTCAAACTGTTAATGCCACATACTTTATTCAAATGATAAATACAGTACTTTATTCCATATAGACTCAATTAAGTGAGGAATAAAACATGACAGATTGTGATGTTTCAAGTTTCATGTTTCAGGTTTCTTGTCATGTGCATAAAGAGCGCTTTAAGCATCTATACACAATGAAATTCTTGTGCTACAGTTTCACACTGCTACCCAGACACAGTGCAAAAATGATAAATGAACTCTTGCATAGTACAAAAAGTAGCAAACTCTAAACATTGTACACAAATGACCATGCAAAATTATTATTGTACTCTAAACATAATAATAATAATAATAATAAACTGTAAACATTGTAAACACTGTATGCAGTCAGAAAGGTTGCAGGTTATATAATGTTAAAGGTTATACGATGTTATAGGGAACTGATTAATGATAGGTTTGTGTGATGCGGACTGACGTAAAGCACACTCCGAAGTGCATTATTTTCCAAGAACATCACATCCCAAGGTGTTTTATTCTTCTTGTACTACAGCAATTTCGCCAAAGATTGCAATGTTTAATTTATTAATAGACGACACATCGTGCTTTTGTAACGTATGGTGAGAGGCAGAACACAAGTCCGTAAACTCAGCAAGTATTTTATTAAAGTTAATCCAAAATCCATAATCATAGTCTGTAGTGGAGGCCAAGAGAGAAACACAGGCAGCGAGAGAAAAAGAACAGGATAAGACATAATCACACAAAAACAGGAGCACAGGTCAAATCCAGGAAATCAAACTAGAAATACATGGACAGGGAAACAGGGAAACAAGGCTCGGCGTTAAAGACACGGAGGCATGATAAGACTTCACGCTGAAACAATGAAACACCAGGGCTTAAATAAGAAAACTAATCAAAGGAGGACGTGAAAACTGGTGAGGACAATCATGACACAGTAGGAAGATAAACCAATGACAAGTCGGGGGTGGAGACAAGTCATGAATCAAAATAAAACAAAAGATAAAACATAAAACACGGAAGCAACGCTGTTCACGCTGGGAGCCGGAGTGCGTGCTGAGAGGAGGAATCTGTGACAGCATTTTAACCATTTATAATTGCATTTAACATTGTGAAATGTCCACGAGACAAGTTATTTCCTGGTACCACTTGTGTTATAACAACGATAAACAGTTGTTCCATCATCAGTTTTGCTTTTCTCTCTCTTGAAGTTAATATGACAAAAAGAAAAAACAAAACACAGCTCTTCATGTTACTTGGAACCTGGAAAGTGCAAACTCCTCTGTCCTGAAACCGTGGCGGAAAACTCACTGACTTACAAAGTGCTGACACTGGAGACTCCTTCCACAATAAATGTCTCAAGAACAACCTTACAAAAAACCTTATCATAACCTGTCATCAAGAAGTTCACATTTTTCTTTTATTTCTTTTAAATATATTTATTTACTTATTGTCCTTAGATTATGGAAATCGTTATTGCCATACAAGTCTCTGTGAATGAGTTGTTGCTATAGAAACGATAATGTATTAGAACAAGTGCAATAATGTAACCAGTCTGATTTGAGAATTTTTATTGTATATGCTTCCACTCGCTCTAAAAAACAGTCTTATTTAGGCTTTGTCCTGTCCAGTTTGTACGCACAATCTACGGTCAAGTGCAGAAGTATTGGCACCCCCCAAGAGACCGGCCAGAAATTATTGTACGAAATAAACAGGTATCAATCAATCTTATAGTAAAGTTGTGTGTGAATATTTTCATAGACCAAACCAAACTAGAAATTCCCACCAGAAGTTTTGGTAACACTGATTTTTTTTTCGCACTCACGTGCGTAAGTTTATAAATGCCAATCAGTTGTAAAATTACCAAATATGTTCATGGCACAAAACTCCATAAAAGACAAAGCTCAGAGGACAAAATCGGATGGGAATTTCATTCAAACTGACGTTCCGAATTTAGTGTATATATTATGATTATATATATTATGATTTCAGCTATAAATCAAATTATTGCTGGATTATTAGGTTGTGTTCAGCTACTATTGCCTTGTATATTTTCCTAAACTGAGCTTTTGTTTCAGTCATGAAAAATAAGTCTGAAATTCCATATTACACATAAATAAAAAATTATACACTGAGTTGTCACTTCATTAATTACTAAACCATTTATTAGTAACTTTATTTAACAAAGTACAAACTGGTTAAAAGGTATACTGCATCATATCTACAGTTTTATATAATTTTATAGGTTGAAGAAAGGATTATATCATCACTGTTCAATGCCACAAAGCATATTTTTCTGTGTATATTTAAACTTTCGCACCTCTATCACAGTGTGTGTTTTTTTAAGTTAACAACAAATTTTTCTGAATGCAGTTTCTACATACACAGTTGACTCCCTCCTGACGTTGATCAAATAGCAGAGATGGGTTTTTTCCCCTCCTTTTTGCTTCTGCATGATTCCAATATTTCAAGTGTGTAATATTCAGCCCATCTATGCATTCAGAATTTATGACGAGATCTTTTTTCATATTTGCTCTTGAAATATTGAAGCGCTCTCGCTGCAAACATGGCTTTTGCCAAAGGAAGCGAGGCGAGAGGTTGAAAAAAGAAAGAGGCGGGTTTTAGATGAATGAAAGTACTGAGGAGAACGAGTGAAGCGAAGGGTTTCTAAGTACATATGAGCCGTTTCGCTGTGGGATTCCTAATGACGCTTGATGATAAACAAATATAGAATAATGGAAGTGATTAAGGCGGGGAATGAGTGCGTGTGTGTCGCGTTCATGAGCTTGTTTGATGTATTAGTTTGTTTACTGTCTCATACAGACTGGCTCATACGAGGATATAACAAACACAGCAGACGCAGACACACGCACGCACACGCACACACACACACACACACACACACATACGTGTCTTACTCTCCTTATGAGGATCCTCCACTGACATAATTATGACTGTAGCTAAACTGTAATAGTAACTGTAACCTTAAAATAATAATAATAATTATAATAATAATTATAATAATTATAATAATTATAATAATAATAAAAAGAAACGATTATGATAATAACATAAACCTAACCCTAACCTCAGTCACTCTGTTTAAAATAAAATAAAATGACAAAAAACATTTTTTTTTGTATGTCCACAATATTTTCTAACAAACTTTGTGAGTTCAATTTTCAAAATAAAGAACAAATGATAAATTTCAACCACAGTGACCCTGACAAATATAAAATAGTTACAGAAGATGAATGAATGAACGCAGTAAACCACACGAGCAACCTGCCATGATCAATGCACTCCTGTCTTAATGAACGGGGAGCTTCTTTGTCACGCAAGCTTCATATCTGCCCGAATATCTGCTTCAATCTGAATGAGAGTAAAAACCACCTGCTTCTGTGCCTTTTTTGCTGCGTCCTGTGGGATCCCAGTCCTGACGTACACCTCGATGCGTGGACTGTATGCAAACTGGTGTGTATACATGGCCATGGTGTAATTTGGTTGGGAATAATTTGGTCTCAATAAAATGATACTGGTCAAAATCCATCTAATTAAATGTTATTATGTAATATATTAGACATAGAAGGAATTTAAATGAAAGCTTGGCTGTGGTTCAGAGTTTTGTTGTATTAGTCGGGTGAGGATTCTAAGCTTGGTGCTGGGTGTCTGGTTTGGACAGAATATTTCCTTACATGGTCCATCCGTGGTTAAAAAATTCATACCTAATTAGTAATTCAATTAAAAACCAAAGATTTGCTTTAGCATGTTGGCTTACGGTACGTGTTCGCTTGGAAGTTTGTCGTGCTGCTTGGTATTCTTCAGTGAAGCGCTCTGTCGGATGAGTGTGGCAAAACCTGGCCGTGTGGCGGGAAAAGTTTCGCGAAGGTCATTTAGCCAATCAGGAGATTGGGAGATATTTAAGTTGTCATGACCAAATCGAAGTAAATGTCACATAAGAGCAGCAGCAGGGAGAAAAATGTACAAGTGGACACATAGTGTCAGTTCTAACCATGTTAGCCAATCAGATTTCAGTGTGGGCCACTGCCACCCCAAAGTGCCACACCCCCCCCCAACCCGTAAGCACCCCCTTGGTTAAAACCTGCCACCAGTTCTCACTCCTTCATACATCACTGCCGGTCAGTTGCCGTGGAAGTGTGAGGCCCAATCAGACGTTTCCGTTTCAGAGAGTAAACTTCCCGAACTTTGCTTCCTGCTCAACTCCGAAGTCCTTTTCCCACCTTCAGAAGACTCAACCATTTTTTTTTTACCCTTTCAGTGTATTTTTTGGTCCAGATGGATCTTATTAAGACTGTAATGTGTAATTCAACAATGAGTATTTTTATGTGCACACACACACACACACACATACACGCTCTGGTTACCTTGGTGAACATGGGCTTGCCGTGCTGCGTGACCATGGTGCACTGGTCGCAGTCCACGGTGATGCAGGAGTTGTGGAACGACTCTTTGGAGTGTTTGAGGATGTAGTAGAGATCTGTCACTCCTCCCTCAAACACCGTGCTGAAGTAGCGAGGGATCAGGGTCCGGCCGATTGCTGACAAACACACACAGCGTACACATCAAGACTGGAACGCAACATTCAGTGCTTTATATATATATTATAAATATATATTTGCAAATATAGCATGATACAGATCATGTATCAGAGAAATATCTTCAAATATAGGGATATGATATTTTTTGTCATATTGCCCAGCCATAACTTATAGGGTGATAGGGTGGGGCCAGCGGTCGTAGCTTTTCTTAACCACTTCATTTTGCTCTGCTACAAATATTTTTTGTGGGTTGTTCATCTTCTGGACAAAACGACATTCCTGGATGATTCCTCAGCCAGACTGTTCAGCAAAGCGGCTACAGGAAAATGCAAAAAATGGCTGATACGCTTCATAACAGCCTGCTGAGACTCTGGCATAGATCATGAGAGTCCCACAACTAGAGATCATTATAACAGGGAGTGTGTGTGTGTGTGTGTGTGTGTGTGTTCTAAGGCCAGAAACATTCAGTATGACAGTGGGAGAGAGACAGAGTGGGAGAGAGATAGAGAGCTGACTTTTATGTTGGTCAGTTCGTGTTTTTCCTGCAGGAGAAGCTGCTCAGTCGGACGGAGAGTTTCGGCACAGACAGACTCTGTAAGATGAGATTTTAAGCACAGCCAGCAGGGAGGATCTAATACCTGATTAAACGAGCTTTTCATACACTGCTGGACACTCCACTTCCGCAACTTCCACCACACTGCACATACCTGTTCTGTCCTATTCTGTTCTATTCTATTCTATTCTATTCTATTCTATTCTATTCTAATAACTTCTTCTATTCTAATCTATTCTGTTCTATTCACTTCCTATTCTATTCACTTTCTATTCTATCACATTTCATTCCATTCTATTTTAATAACTCCTTATTCTTATTCTATTCTATCCTATTCTATTCTATCACATTATATTCCATTTCATTCCATTCTAATCACTTCCTATTCTATTCTAATAACTTCTTTTTCTATTCTAATCTATTCTGTTCTAATAACTTCCTATTCTATTCACTTTCTATTCTATCACATTTCATTCCATTCTATTCTACTAACAACTTATTCTTATTCTATTCTATTCTATTCTATTCTATTCTATCACATTATCTTCTAGTCCATTCCATTCTAATCACTTCCTATTCTTATTCTATTCTATTCTTATTCTATTCTATTCTATCACAATCCATTCCATTCTGTTCTAATAGTTTTTTTTGTGTGTTGTCTGTGTGGAATATGTTCAGAACTGTGATTGACCCTGGTGTAAAAATAATCCATGATGCAGCTGCCAGAAAAAGTTCAGTGTTACAATATTATCTGAAGGTTCATATTATTTGTACACTGAAGGAAATAAATAATTCATTTTTAATATTTGTGATCTCATGTCCTACTTTTAGTTGCCTAAAAATGAACTAAAAGATGAATTTAAGCCAAATATATAGTTTTATTTAAAGTGTTGTTCCAAACTTTTGGCCTGCAGTGTATGTTAGAATTAAAGCACCAGAACACACAGTGACATCTGTGTAAATTAAATTGGTCAGTCATTGTTTCCTAGAAAAACTGTTAAAAAAAAAAAAAAAAATCCAGCTCATATGTTAATCACAGACAATAAGAGTTGCTCTTGGTGATTCTACAGTGTAAATGTACCGCATCCAGATGTCACTGAGGAACTATAAAATCTACGAAGCATCGCCTAAACACTCTGAACACTTTTATAAAAGCATAAAAATGCTTCTTACAGCTTCTTACAGCTTTTTTTTTGTCTGTTGAGCAAGCAGCACTCATTACTGTGCGGCAAACACATTTCCATGCAGCCAGAACGGGCTCCTATACGAACAACTGTTTTAGTGGAAACCATCCTGGCACCAATAAAAAAAAAACTCTACACGCATGCTCACACATGCGACTTCGCACCATTTCGAGCTGCTGTGCTGCGTCAACTTATCATTTTAATTCTGATGCCGAATGGACTGGCAGTCTGATCCAGCTCTGCGTCTGAGTTCAAGCAGAAATAATCCATCTCGCAGTCAAACTCCCCTCTGAGAGAAATTACGAGTGTGCCGTCAGCCCTGAGGGAGCACACAGAGGGGGGAGAGAATGAGAGAAAAGGAGGGAGAGATGGCGAGAGAAAGAAAGAGAGAGAGACCCTGAAACAGAGAGAGAGTGAGTGTGTGTGTGAGAGAGAGAGAGAGAAAACTTCATTTAGAGAGTCTCCCTCAAGACAGGCGCCGCTGCTTAGAGCCACGCAGTCGAACGGAGAAAATCAAACGGCTGCAAACGGCCTGTTCCTTAAATTGGCTAAAGTGCGGCATGACTAAATGAACACACAAATACTTTAGAAAAGGCGAGAGGGTGAAAAACAGAGAGACGGATGGAGGAAGGGAGGGAGAGAGGAGGAGGAAGAGGCAGGGCGCATAAGCGAAGGTCTCCCCAGTGGTTAGGACACGATAGGAGCTGACTGCTAATGAGGGGGGGGGGGGAGATGAGCGAAAATAAATATGAAATGGTTATGAACAAGAAAATGGCGTGGCGAGATGGAGAATGAAAAAGGACAGAGAGAGAGAAAGAGAGAGAGAGAGAATGAAAGAGAGAGAGAGAAAGGGTGATGATTTTTTTTTTTCTTGAAAAGAACCCCTGTATGGCCTTTTTCTTAACCACACACACTAGTGAGGATGAATGCACATTTTAAGGAATCTGAATGAAAACTTTCAATTGAAAAGCCTATAATCAAACAGGACACACCACCCAATAAACTAAAATATGCTCAAACTAACACAAAGCTTACTGAGTGAAAAACACACTTCCTTTCAATAAGCAAGTGGAAATTGCTACATTTTGTAATTACAGTGAAAGAACACGCAAATGCAACTCAGTGCCAACAAGTAAAACGGTCACTTATAATTTGTCATCTCGCCACATTAATGCAGCACGTTTACACCAGACACGCTGGTTTTTTTTTGTTGTTGCTGATTTTTTTTTACATACTCTACATCCAACCCAATACATATTTAGGCTTGCATTTGGGAAAACACACAAAGAAGTTCAAATTAAATGATCTCATATCAACTTCTGCCAAATAGGTACAAAGGTACAAACACAAATACTGCCCCTAATCAACGCAATTCAATTTTATTTGTGACAAAAGGCAGTATGTAATAAACAGGAAAAATCACTAAGACACGTGAATCACTAAAACATCTGAATCACTAAGACACCTAACTCACTAACACTAATCACTAATACCTGAATCACTAACACACCAGGATCTCTAAGACACCTGCAAATCTAACACCTGAATTACTTACACGCCTGAATCACCAACACCTCTGAACCACTAACAACTGAATCGTTAACACAACTGAATCGTTAACACACCTGAATCTCTAACACCTGAATCAGTAACGCACCTGAATCCCTCACAACTGAATCACTAACACATCTAAATCACTAACATCTGAATCACAGGAATCTGAATCACTAACACCTGAATCAATAACACACCTGAATCTCTAACACCTGAATCAGTAACACACCTGAATCAATAACACACCTGAATCTCTAACACACCTCAATCCTTAACACACCTGAATCACTAACATCTGAATCACATAAATCTGAATCACTAAAACCTGAATCAAAAATACACCTGAATCGCTAACACCTGAATCAATACATACCTAAATCCCTAACACACCTGAATCCCTAACATCTGAATCACATAAATCTGAATCACTAACACCTGAATCAGTAACACACCTGAATCAATAACACACCTGAATCTCTAACACACCTCAATCCTTAACACACCTGAATCACT
>CM075009.1:4578471-4612362 GCA_037576675.1 Pangasius sanitwongsei | reverse complement strand
TGAGGGTTAAGGGCCTTGCTCAAGGGCCCAGCAGTGGCAGCTTGGTGGTGCTGGGGATTGAACTCATGACCTTCTGACCAGTAGTCCACTGTCTTAACCACTGAGCTACCACTGCAATATGTGAAGTCTTTCTGTTTAATATGCAAGTTATATTGAATATTACTTTGTGTATCACTAGAGTTGAGATGAACTGATTTCTCCTCTCCTCAGTATTTACAGCTGCTCCATAGCTAAGTACATCCCTTCTCACTTCTAAACAAAACAGCAATGACAGCTGGCTTTAGCTGGCTTACAATTGATAAGAAGTGCTAATATAAAATGGTGTGATAATATTAATAATAATGAGGATTAATAATAATAATTGTAATACGTTCTTCATGCTTTGGTAATATTATAATTGGATGGATGGATTGATGGATTGATTGACAGACGAACAGGGGGATGATTAGACAGATGATGACAAATGGATTATGGATGGATGATGCATGGTTAGATAGATGGATGGTAACAGACTGATGGCTGGCTGGCTGGCTACATGGATGGGTGGATGGATAGATGGACAGATGGATGGATGGACAGACTGATAATGAATTAATGAATGATGACGAATGAACAATCACAGACAGACGGATGAACGAACAATGACAGACGGTGGATAGATGTTAGACGAACAATGACAATGGATGGATGGAAGGATTGATGGATGAGCAATGATAGAGCATAAATGGATGGATGGATAGATGAATGGATGGATGAATGAATGGATGGGCAGACAGATTATGGATACTTGATGGATGAATGTTGATAGACAATGGATGGCTGAATGGATGGATGGATGGATAGATGGATGAATGAATGGAGGGATAGATGTATGGATGGATAGACTATGGATACATAATGGACAGATGATGACAGATGGACAGGGGATAATGGATGGATGATGGATGAATAGATGAATGATGATGGGATGGATGAACACTGACAGGCAGTAGATGGATGGATGGATGGGTGAATGGCGAATTTTTTTAATAAAATGCAGAAGAAAAGCTTTGGTTAAAATTTTCTCTCATATCTGTCTCATCCTGATACTTTTATTGTTAAACTTGAAGCTGTAGTTGTGAACTTTTTGAGTTGTAAATAAAAATTGAGCAGTTTTGAATAGGAAGATGCATATTTTTAACATTTAAATGAACTGAATCCAACAAATGGTCTTAGACTTGTATTAACAGTCAGTTTTGAGTCAACAGTTTTTGTTCTTTCCTCAGTACAGGGAAACGTGTTAAAACTCTTGTCTATGCCAATCACACATACGCTACACACGCAGTAGAGAGCGATTAGGCTAAAACACTGAAGTGTTGCTTTAATCTTAATGTCTTTCCTCACTACACTGAGGTAATTTGTTATAGTAGCTAGCATATAATGCTGACTCATGGTTAGCATATTTATTGTTATTACTAGCGAACTGAAACAAGCCTGTCATGCGATGCTAACTCACTCTGAATGAGCTGATACACACAAGAGGAGTGTTTATAGCCTTGTACGTCGCTTTTGTCATGTTTTTATAGAAACAGACAACCTCTTTGGTGTTTTCTTGCAAACGTCAGTTACAAATTAATTTAAAAATAAATTTCTGACAAATATTTTAGAGCTCAAACTTGTGAGGTAAAAAATGCTCTTGCTTGGGTTTTGGGCTAACACGCTACATCTTTACAAGCACAAACAATCATTCTCTCTCTCACTCTCTCTCTCGCACACACACACACACACACACACTGAAATTCACACACAAACAAACACTAGATTGTGGAATTCAGAACCCAGTATATGAAATATTCATCAGTCATAAAACTTTAATTCAATCTCTCTTTCTTTCTCTCCCTCACCCTCTCCACTCCTCCCCCACCTCTCTCTCTCTCTATCTGTTTTTCACAAACTTTTTGTCAAAGCACACAGCTCTGTGAAGTCAAACTACTTGGTGCGAAGTGAAAATAATTGATAGGGGAGACAGGATGAAATGGTGGTGCATGTGAGGGTGCTGTGTGAACATTCTGCATACGGAATTCATATCAGAAATCTGACAGTAAACATATGGATAATAGAAGAAAAGCAAAACCAAAACAACTAACAATGACATACAGCCAATAAAGTGAAGGAGAATTCATTCACTCCTGCAAACTCTTGATTTTTTTTCTCAGTGTTATTGCTGTTGAGGGAAAAGTTTGCTGAGGGTGTGAGCATGTATGTGTGTGTGTGTGTGTGTGTGTGTGTGTTTTCGAATTCAGAGGTGATTTCAGATGTGTTATAATAAACACACACACACACCACAGAGATAAAATATGCTTCCTTGCTCATCTGGTTACTTGTATTTATAATTAAAACTCATTAGCTATTAGGCAAAGTAAAAAAATAATATTTATTCCATTAATAAATACTGCTAATATACAAACAGTCCAAAATGTCATTTTTGCACACATCCATAAAAGCGCTTAGAAGAAAAAAAAAGGCAAAAGAAAATAAACAACACTGGCATTAAGACAATTTTAAATATTACAGATATTTAAAATAAATATACATATTTCAGAAAAACAAATTATAATCTCTGTGTGATTTTAAAGACAACTTTATTTATTTATTTATTTATGACAATAAAGAGAGAGGCACAGAGAGAGAAAGACAGAGAGATACTGAGAGACAGAGAGAGGTACTGGGAGAGATACATACAGAGATGCAGAGTGAAAGAGAGAAATACAGAGAGAGAAAGAGAGAGAAAGGGTTGAGAGTGAAGTGGTTAGTGTGATAGATTATTTTCTCTCCCTCTCTCTCTCGCTCCCGCTCTCTCCAATGTTAATCCCTAAAGACAAGCTGAGAAAGAGAGAGACCGAGCCGAGCCTCACTGACACGCAGCCACCTCTCACACGCCTCGCTTCACACCATCGCCTCACACACACACACACTCACACTCTCTGCCTGTGTGTACATGTGTGTGTGTGTGTGTGTGAGATGTTGTGTATTCACTAATAGGTTATGTGATTTGCTTTGTGAGTTTTTGTCAGACTGTTTGACTGTGAAAGACTCGTGGTGTGTGTGTGTGCGTGTGTTTCCCATGGGTCCACCGCCCCTTCACCCCATCCATAATTCAGGAGACGGTCGCTCTCTCCCCACTCTCCCTCGATGCCCGTGGGGTGATGCGCACACTGAAGAGCAAATGCCATCAGTGTGTCCACTTCAGGACAAACGCATGTCTGCTGTCTCCATTCCATCAGCTAGCGAACGCTAGCACATTTTACACAGCTAATATGAAGGATGCACACTTCCCAACTTTAATCACGATCACCATTTTTCGCTTCTTTAGTCAATTAGAAGTAATCGATTATCATACAGGTGAGCTGTGAAAGTAGAGATGGGTGATATGACGACAAAAAATCATTTCACGATATTTGAAGACATTTTCTACAATCAAAAGATTAAGAGCTTCAGTTATTGTGCACATCAAACATCAGAATGGGGAGAAAACATGATCTCAGTGATCTCAGTGATCTCAGTGATCGTGGCACGGTTGTTGGTGTCCGACTGGCTAGTTTGAGTATTTCAGAAACTGATGATTCCCTGGGACTGAGTGACAGTGAGATAAGAATGGTCTGAGAGGAGACTGGTTCGAGCTGACAGGAAGACTACGGTAACTCAAATAACCACTCTTTACATCCGTGGTGAGCATAAAAGCATCTCAGAATATACAACACCTCAAATCTGAGGCAGATGGGCTACAACAGCAGAAGACCACATCGTGTTTCTTAAAAAAATATATATAAACAGTTTGCTGTTCACTCTACCATTACCAGCTTTTTAAACACACACACTCCTCCACACACACTTGTATCCCTCAGTGTGATGTGATCAGATCATGTTTGGAACATTAACTCTGTGTGTGTGTGTGTCGCTGAGAGCTTAAGTATCCCGCTGTCATGCTAGTGTACGCACGCTAAAATCAGCCGCACCTCACTGCGGGACGCTCCCTGATGTTTATTGATATGGCCTCGTTCAAGTGAAGTCTCACACACTCAGGTAATTCCTCCCTTTGTGCTGCGATCAATTCAGTCCCCGCTCGGCGCACCTCCTTTATTCCTCCTGAGTGAATTAGGAGTGACGAGAGAAGGGTTCCTGCTGGGTCAGTTTAGATAACCTCTCACTCACAAACACACCGTATACACACACACACACACACAACTGATGCTAGGGGACAGCACCTCACCACAAAGAGAAAGAGAGAAGGACAGAAAAACAAAAAGAGACATAAATAGAGAAAGGATCATTAGAGATAGAGCGAGAGAGAGAGAGAGAGCGAGAGGCTTTCAGACAGAGAAGGAAAGGTACATTAGAGATAGAAAAGAAGTGATCATTAGAGGGAAAGAAAATAAGACAGAGGGTGAGAATGAGAGAGAGAGAAAGGGGGAATTAGAAATGGAGCAAGAGATCATTAGAGAGAAAGAGAAAGAAGTCGAGTGACACTGAGAAAGAGGGAAGAAAGAAAGGGTGAGAGAAGGAAAGAGAGAAAAAGAAAGAACAGATGGAGCGAGTGGGACAGAAAAACAAAAAGACAAGGAGAGAATGATAGTAATGGAGAGAGAAAGAGAACATTAGGAGAGCATGATGGAGAGGAAAACAGAAAAAAAACCAGAGTGAGAGACAGAAAGGAAAAAAACAAAACATTAGAGACCGAAGGGAACATTAGAGAGAGAGAGAAAGATAGAGAGAGAGAGAATAAGGGCTAAAGAGAGGGGAGAGGAAGAGAAAATGAGAATGAGAAAGAAACAGAGAGAAAAAGAGAGAGGGAACATTAGAAATAGAGAAAGGGATCATTAGAGAGCAAGAGAAAGAAGCCAAGAGATATATAGGAGGGGATGAGAGAGTTACAGAAACAGACAAAAGCAGAGAGAGAGAGAGAGAGAGAGAGAGAGAAGGATTTCTCAAATACTAACACATTCTGATATTGGGATCATCATTGAATCAAAAGACTGCATATAGAAATTCTTTTGAACCTCATATCCAAAAAAGAGCCAGCATCTAAAAATGAAACACACTGACAAAGTACAGACTCAGTAATCACATAGAAACTGGCTGCTGTGGTGGAAACAGAGCTGCACTTTCTAACTGAATGCACTTCAGTGAAAAATGTGAGAAAGTGTGCGAAAATATAAATCATCACCCTGAAAGGAGAAGTGAAGTAATTCGAACAGCAGCCAAATTTTTCGGTATCACGTTACAGTCTTAAGTTATTTATTGCTCTATTGTTGGGTGATCGCGAGTTCAAATCGCAACGATGACTCAGTCGTACGTGCCCAGGAGTCAAGAGAACAAATTTATCTATGCTGTATGGGTGGGAGGGAAGCCATTACTTTCTCCCCTGTCAATCACAGAGACACTAGCCAATCACTGGCATCTGTGAGGTCATGTGGAGAAGAGCAGATAGCGCTTTCTTCCGAGTGTGTTGTGCTAACCTGGGACGTAGCAGTTTGAAAAGATGTGGTGGCTGGCTTCACGTGTCTTGTAGCAAGCATGTGTTAGCTTTCACCTTCCCCTGTAGCTGTCACGTGTTAGAAGAAAGCTAGTTAGTGAGAATTGGCAGAGTACTGAATTGGTGAGAAAATGGGAAAAAACAGTACATTGTGTCATTAGTGTAAAGACGAATGCTGTAAATAAATAATAAATAATATTAAATTACAGTAACTACCTGATGACAGAGAACGCGAGAACAAAACAGGCAGAGGGACAAATCAGAACAGATGAAGAGAGCAACAGATAAAGAGAAAATATATAAGCTGACAACAAAGGATAGTAACAGAGAAAGAGAAAGAAAGAACAGATGGGGAGAGCGAGACAGAGAAAAAGAAGTATTGGATACCAAGAATTTTTGGATAAGAGCAAGAAGAAAACAGAAAAACACAGAAAAAGACAGACACAGATAGAAAGGAAATGATTATTAAAGGGTGAGAAAGAGAGAGGGAAGGATGGGGGGGGGCAGAGAGAGAAAAAGGGTCATTAGAGACAGAGAGGAAGTGATCATTAGAGGGCAAGAGAAAGCCACAGAGAGTAAGTGAGAGAAGAGAGAGAGAGAGAGAGATGAGGAAGAAAAGAATGAGGGAGAGGACACACAGGGACAGGGAGGAAAGACAGGTAGAGAGGACGCAGTGAGACAGGGAGGAATGACAGGAGGCGAGGACACACAGGGATGGGAAGAAATAAATGAAAGCCAGGCGGAGAGGACAAACAGAGACAGGTAGGAAAGACAGGTGGGAAGGACACAGGAACAGGTTTGAGGGAGAGACAGCTGTAAAGGACATGGAGACAGGGAGGAAAGACAGGTGGAGTGAACACAGAGACAGGAGAAAGACTGGTGGAGAGAACATAGAGAGACAGGAAGAAAGACAGGTGGAGAGAACACACAGAGATAGGAAGAAAGAGAGGTGGGAAGGACACAGGAACAGGTTTGAGGGAGAGACAGGTGTAAAGGACATGAGACAGGGAGGAAAGACAGGTGGAGAGAACACAGAGAGACAGGAAGAAAGACAGGTGGAGAGAACACACAGAGACAGGAAGGAATGACAGGTGAAGAGGACACAAGAGACAGGGAGCAAAGATGGGTGGAGAGGACAAAGACAGACAGGAAGAACAGACACATGGTAAGGATACACAGATACAGGAAGAAAAACAGGTGTAGAGGACACTGGGTAAGGGTGAGAGACAGACAAAGAGAACAATGGGGGTCAAGAAGGAGAGACAGATGGAGATGCCACCCAAAGACAGAAAGACAGACAGATATACAGAACACCAAGTCAGGGAGGAGAGACAAATGGAGAGGACACTGAGTTGGGGAAGAGAGACAGATGAAGAGGACACTGGGTCAGGGAGGAGAGACAGGTAGAGGACACCAGATCAGGGAGGAGAGACAGACAGAGGACACTGGGTCAGGGAATAGAGACAGATGAAGAGGACACTAGGTCACAGAGGAGAGACAAATGAAGCGGATAATAGGTCAGGGAGGAGAGACAGATGAAAAGGACACTGGGTCAGGGAGGAGAGACAGATGAAAAGGATAGTGGGTCAGGGAGGAGAGACAGATGAAAAGGATAGTGGGTCAGGGAGGAGAGACAGACAGAGGACACTGGGTCAGGGAGGAAAGACAGATGAAAAGGATAGTGGGTCAGGGAGGAGAGACAGACAGAGGACACTGGGTCAGGGAATAGAGACAGATGAAGAGGACACTGCTTCAGGGAGGAGAGACAGATGAAGAGGACACTGGGTTAAGGAGGAGAGACAGGCAGAGGACACTCGTTGAGGGAGGACAGACAGATGAAGGGGACTCAGCAGAAAGAGACATAAAGTTTTAATAAAGGAAAAGTGTACACACACGCACACACACACACACAGAGACTACAGTATATAAGGTACTGCATGATTTATCTACAAAGCTAATTCCACTATATGTGTGTCTTGCTCAGTTCGTAGTGTAGAGGGCGTGTCCATCATTAATTATACATAAGATGGGTGTGTCCCTTGTTTATTATGCATGAGATGGGCGTTTCCTATATCCATTATTAATAAGATGGCTGCATGCACCTTGTTGACTTTCTGGAAGCTTCTCGACACACTGGACTTCACAACCCGTCATTTTCTTCTCCATTTTTACAACACACACACACACACACACACACACACACACACACACACACTTACTTATAACTTATAAGTTACTTATTTCTAAATTATTTTTCAATTTTAGAATTAAAAACTGCTAATTATTGATATTGAAATGGATGTGAACACTAAATATTTGAAAATAAATAAATTTAGATATTCCAAATTCAATTACAACTTCTAAAGGAATCTGAGAGTCCAAGTTACACACACACACACACACACACACACTTTATTGTCAAGACAGAGGGTTTTGAGAGATGAGAGAAAGCAAGATTGGGGGAAGAGAGAGAAAAGAGAGAATATGAGAAAAGCAGGAAACACAGAAACAGGTCCATTTTATCATCCCTTCCCACAGCTGTTCTTTCTTCCTGTTGCCCCCCCCCCCCCCACCCACACACACACACACACACAATATTGTTGCATTGAGACTGGTCCTGTCACTCATGTGAGAGTGGTGTGTATCTAACAGAGCTGGACTGCAGCTGAGACAGAACTCCTCCCCCTGTCAATCATCTCTCTATCACTCTCTATCATTGTCAATACATATACACAAACCTAGCGTCCTGGTACATAAACAATAAGTGAACATTTCATAGTAATGTGTGTTAATAAGTAATATATCAATCAGTGTTGTAAATCCAAACTGCCGTAATATAATATAATGTTCCAAAACTGTGTTATTAAGTAATACCCTGTTCATAACCTTGCTATAACCTGTCTTAGTAGGTGATTTTCATACATCTGGTTAACTAGCATCTATATTCATGGCATAATTAACACATTAAGAACATTCTAATAATTTACTTTATTTTTCTAAATTCATTTTCTTTCAATCTATAATTTGGGCTGTACTTTCATCATTCAATATCACAATATCATTGGAAATAAAGGAAATGAAGAAAAAAGAATGAGAGAACCTAATTTACTTCTTCCTATGATCTTCAGGAAATTCAAATGATGCAACTTCCTGTTGAACATTGTGTGACTTGAGGAATATTCCAAAAAGTTCATAGGCATGAATCCGTTTATATTGTGGGACACTAAAATGTACATTTTTCATAACTTAGAGTCTAATGGATGACTCCAAAAAAGGAAAATGATGTTTCAAACATGAGATGTTAAATGGATTCACACACTGATGCAAAATTAATACGCAGTGCAGGTGTAGTAGGATGGGACAGTATAACTACAAAAGTTAATTATCTGAAACATGCACATTGTGAAGGACACTTGTGTTTACTTGTGTTTAAAATGTCTTGTATTTGTAAAAGTTACACAAATGGCATCCGACTGTGGAATCACTCTGGTAGTAATGAGTGGTAGAGATGCACTGAACATGGATATCGGTTTATATCGATACTTATCTGATACTCTATAAGCTAACGATTAGCAGATTAGCGAAAATATTGGTCCCTAATACCCGGTATGAGTTTTGGATCAGTGCATCTTGTGATCAGAGCATTTCATATTTCCTCTAGTCGCCGTTGTTAGTCTTTTATCAGCAGGAGGTTTAACGCGGGACTGTTGCAGCGGCGTTACATCATGCGAGCAAACTTCCATCCCATCATCCCCAAACAAGGTGAAGATACGATTTAAACCCCTCCAACAATAATGAGCTCATATCAAGGGCAAACACACTGCACGGGAACACACTTCTTTCCCGAGACTCAGCATGTTGCACTGGAACACTGACTCTGGCTTACAGAGATATAAGACTATATGTCTGTCTTATATACGGATTCATTCAAGTTGCACGTAATTATGCACGATTTATTGCGTCCTATGCATAACGTGTAGAGCTGAGAGTGTGGAGGGCGAGAAAATGACCAGTGGTGGAAAAAAGAGAGAAAGAAAGTATGGATAGCAAAGGAGGACAAAAAAATGGTGGGGGGAGGGGAGGCTCAGAGAGAAATGGACAGAGAGCAGGAGACAAAATAAGGAAAGGGGGGTGGAAACAGACTGATCAGGAGCGCGAGAGAGAGAGAGAGAGAGAGAGAGAGAGAAAGTAATTTCAGCATTGGTGGAAAAACACACGATTTTTTTTCTTTGCAAATATTGCCATTTAAATACTGTAGATATCTAAGTGACATTTTATAGACACAAAATAGAGAAGTTCACAAAAGTGAAACAAGATGAGTGCGCTAGCTAGCATGGATTAAAAACAATTTATTTTTCATTTTTGGTTTGTTCTAAACAGAAATGATATTTTTATTCCACGCCCCCTCTTTTGTTAGAATGTAATAAAGTAACGTTGAATAATGTTCTTCTCCTACGCTTCTTATAGGGTATAAATAAAACCAAATACTCCATTTAACCAGAAACGTGCATTTATTTTGAACATTTTCAGACCATCATTCAACTTTGCAATGTGATTTGTTGCTTGCAGAATCGTCGGAAAATACTTTCTACACTTATTTACAGGATTAGCGGCTATCTAATGGTGCAAATATACGTCACGTGTCACCGCATGTACATGCACGCACACAGCTGAAACCACATGTTGTTTACATACTCCCTTGAGTATCTTATGTACATCTGGAGGATTAAAACCAATGTCCACTAGATGGCATGTCAGAGAAAAAACATCCCTGTTTTCTCCCTGGTTTCCAAGCTGAACTGTAATTTTTAGAGATTTCATGCACAGCATTAAACAATCTCATGTTTCTCTTTAAGATTTCCTGGCATCTGCGTGATTGTCGTCATGAGCTGCGTCTCAAATCGAAAACCCACACTGTATATTCAAAAGTATTTAGTAATCTAAAAAATCCATTAGACTGGAACTCAAAACAGACATTCAGTAGGTTTAAAGACTAAATGAAAGGTTTTAAAAATTCAAACAATAATTGTAATAGGAAAACTGGTTAGTGTTAGTTCTCAGTGGTCATTAATAGTACGTAAGTAAGTGATTTAAGACACAACGTTAGTTTGTTTATTTAGTTGCGGATGCAGTGTCAGATGGTGCTATACTGCCTCCACTAATTACGTTGGTATTACGCCGCATGAGAACGTCGTGTGAAATTTCTGAGGACGTGCACAAGCGACACGCCAAACGACCACGGGATACACGTAATACTAGCTAGCTAGACATTTAATACCTTATTGAGGTATTTCTGAGGTTAGTTAGCAAGACATTAAGCTTTAGCTAACATACGCCAATAGCAGACTAATAATAAAAAGCAGATTAAAATATTGTTGATATGATGTTTTCTTGTGATGGAATGTTTATAGCTGCTATAACGTAAGTGATGACAGGATATAACTTGTTTCGTGGACATTCCACAACATTAAATGTGTAATAAGTGTGGCACGTCGTATATACGCATATATATGTATATATATATTAAATCTAATGTCTGGCACATTATTCTGATTTAAGTGGGATACTTTTATAGAAAAATAATCAACTTCAGGGTGGTAACAGCAAGTCCGTGTCATCACACCACCCTGCGTTTGATTATTTTTCTATAACAGCACATCTATAACAAGTGTTTTATTCCTTGAATATGATACAAGTAAAAATAATATCAGAAAATGTGCTGATTGTTATGATCAATGACTACTTATGACTCAATTTTTTGAGAAAAACACTTGAGATTATTTTAACAAAATAAGCAAGCCGCTGTCCACACACACACGCAGAAAGAGAAACAGAAATAGAAGAGTTAAAATGAGAGAGAGAGAGAGAGAGAGCATGCCAGGAAAGATGAGTCATAGCTCAACTGAGATGTGGACCTGCTCTCGGGCCGAGCCTCTTTTCCCATCATGCACCACATCCATATATCACAAACCTGCTGCGGATGAGAGAAATTCATCTCCATCTACCCAGTTCCTTTATCTAGGGCCCTATAGAATCGGTGTCATTTTTTCCCACAAATTCAATAGTTTTGGAAATATTTTTTAAGTGACTTTGGATTACAGGTGTAGCTTCTGTAAAATAAAAATAGGATATCTAAATTAAATCATAAACAAATGAACAAAGCTGAAATTAAACTGTTCAATTTATTCACTTTATTACTGCATGTAAAAGCCTACTGTTCTGAGAAAAAAAAAAGCAACTGTGAGTGTGTTTTAATGAGCAGCATTCGCATCCCTGCTTGTGCTTCGTGACGCAGTTCTTAGTCTTTGATGGTTTTCATTCCCTTCAACACACCATAGGCTTTTTAAAGTCTTGAAATGGAAACAAAACCGCTGCATGTATATGTGTGCATGTGTGCGTGCGTGTGGCTGGTGGTGGTGGTGTGTGTGAATTAGCACTGCCCTTTGCTATAGAACGAGATCCTAAATCACAATGAAGACACCAACTGAGCAAACTGGGCTAATGAAGTATCCAGTGCTAATATATTGAAGAATATTTCTGTTAGTCTTGTACAGCTCACTAACTTTACTGGCATGCAGATATTGCACACACTGTGATGTATAAAATGTATATATGGACACATAGACACAGAAATGTGACTGGACTTCAGAAAAGAAAAGCATTAAAACAACAATGAACGCTATAATATCCAAATGATCACAAATTGCTTAAAACATCTAATGCACACTGCGCAAAATTTGTAATCACACTATTTTTATGTACATTTTTTATTAGATAAATTTGGCAATAAACTGCACATTTTCTAAAAAACACTTTTTCTACATGAAGTCTGTGATTCCACCCGTGTTCCCCGTATTGTGGAAATTGCAGGATCCTTTATAGCCCACACAGTAAACTATATACAAGGTTATTTAAAGCAAACTGTACAAGATTGCCATTACCTGGCTGATCTTAAACTTCTGTTTCTTAAAGCAAAGCTGAGAAAACAGTTGCTTAACTGCTGATCGTGCTTGCGTAATAAAAACATGTATTGCTGAATAAATCAGCAGCACAGAGACTGGGGGATGGGAGGGAGGCTGCAAACGAATCAGGGTTTGAGTCCCTCTCTCCTTCCAACAAGCAAGCCGTTCTGCACGAATAAGCAAAGGCCCAGGACAGACAGACAGCACTGCTCAAATCATCAGAGAGAGAGAGAGAGACAGAGAGAGAGAGAGAGAGACAGCGCAAAAGAAAAAACAGAAAATAAGCCCTGCATTTGGGATGAACCTGAGGATAAAACCACAAAAGATCCACTGAGGTGCCACAGAGCTTTGGGACAAACAATGCATTTATTCATAGTTTACTCATCCGGCTTATCAACACTGAAGCCTGACATCTGGAACTGGAGCTATTCATAGCATTAGGAATTTACACTGTGGTCCAAAAAGTCCATGTCCACCACCAAGAACCAGTTTTTGTCCATTAGTTAAAAATATGTTTTACTCAATTGAATCATATATGAGGAATAAAACACTTGGGGGCATGCTGTTATAGCATAATAATCAACAATTAGAAAACCTACTGACTGTTACAAAGCACTGACACTGGAGACTCCTTGCATACATGTTAAATAAACATCTCCTCAAAGAAAACAGTTATAGGTTTTCCTTAGTTAAATAACAAAATTCTTATAATTTTTTTTTTTATCTTTATGTTTTGGTTATGTATGTCCACCATAAAAGTCTCTGTGAATTTGTTGTTACTATAGAAACGATAACATATTAGAACGAGCGCAACACAAATCTGTGATTTACTTCCTGCAACCATTGAAAGCCAAAGGAAATGCCCCCTCAACTTAGGGTAGTCTTCTCAACTACAAGTTCCTTCCCAGTTTAACAGAGTGACGTCAAATCCACATGGCTGCTCACAGCCAAAAAAAAAAAAAGCACTTCTTTTTAACTCCTTTAAATGAGTTATACTGTATATACATGTATTTGCTTTAGATTAATCAACATATAAACATATTCGCTTATATTCACTTACATCTATAACACTGACTATACAGTTCGCTCTTTGAGGAGGAAAACATACATCACTCATCACTGTTAGATGACTAGCTTGTGGCTAACAGAAGAAGAACACGGAAGCATCCATGTTTTTTCTAAGTCGAATGTGACGAGGTAGAAAATGATGCAATTTCAACCTGCAAATTACCACTTAGTTGAAGGCTTAGTTGATGGCAAGTTGAATGCAGCACAACACACACACACACACACACGCTCCTAACAGTGTTAATTACCATCTCTTAGTGACCAAAAGCTGATATCAGTGTATAAGTAATGGAAGATCGTTATATCGTTATAATTCGCATTATCCATACGTAATCAATTCAGCCAGTTTTTCCAGAAAGAACACTTCCTGGACTTACAGATGACTCGCCAAAGTTATATCACAAAACCTGAAGACATTTTCATTGTTTGATAAGCCATACTAGCAAATTTAAAAAAAACCTGAAAAACTGCACAAGTTCAGTGGTACCTTACTTCGCTACTGTGAGTCAGCTAATAGGTACTGTTGATACTCATGATATCTCAGAAAAGTGAATAGTGATAATTTTTAAAAATAAAACTAAATGCGTACAAATGTACCTACAATGTTTCGGAAACACCTTTAGTTGAAACACATTTTAATGTGCACTATATCACATACTCATACTGTCCTGTATGTATATTGTATTGTGATGCACTTCTTCTTGCCTAACAAATTCTTGCCCAATTTTCAGTATTTAATCATGTGTACAGAGTCACTGTGTTGCTTTATGTGTTGCGCTATGGTCCTGATATAGCCTTGATACTTGGTCTCACTGTATATGAATGGGGTGACCATTAAATCATCTTATATCCTTTAGACCAAGGAAGTGTACAGCAGGTGATTAGTGTTTTATAATCTGAACTGAATTCTTACTGTATCTCTTTGGCCCATCCTCGAGGCAGAAGGAGAGGGTCAGTGTGGCGTCCTCCTCAAAGAACTCAGTAGCGAACGCGTCCCACCACAGATTGTCGCTCTCCTGAGAGGGAAACGCAGTTAATTAACGAGGGCTAATTATCACGGGATGACCTACTCTTCAACAACAAATGGTTACAGAAAAGAAAGCAAATGAAAAAAAAAAAGAGCAGTCAGGCCTCAGTCAAGAGGATTTCAAATGCTTTGATAAAGTTTTTTGAATGACCTAATTAGTCACAGTTGTGGATGAAGAGAACCACCCACATCAGTGACATATAAGATAAATCAGTTACATGGATTCCAAAACACACTTAACAGTATAATTTTAATGTGTGAATAGAAACATTTTAAGTTTAGACAAAATGACGCATCTTCTTGCATGCTTGCTATGAACACGGTTGTGCATTTCCGGGGAAAAAATACAAACAAACCAAAGGTTTATGCTTTTATTTCACTCCAATAGCATCATAACAACAAAAGATGTGTCAGAAATTTTGTTCTGTATCAACTGGACTAGCTCAGAGTCTCCCACCATTGCCTGTGTGCATAGAACCATTTGAAGCAGTGTGAATAGGCAAAATACTCTCATTGAAACAAATCACATTAACAGACATAGTTTATAAATTCAACTACCAAAAAAAAGATCTCAGATATATCAGGAGGGTCTGGCTGGCATCGAGAAATTGCTGATGCATTTAGCGCAACAGATTAACTTTCATTTGAATATCATTCCTTCTCTCCAGCTGTAATCATCTGCCCCATTTTTATATCAGTTCTATGACCTGTTCTGACTGACAGGAATCTGATTTCTGCTGACATTGTTTTGACAGCTCTTGCAGGATCACAAGCTCTGGCAGATGTCAACTATTAGTGCTGCTGGCTTTGTGTATCATCATGCCCCGGTGAAGCTGACCTCCGAGACTCCGAGATCACTGTGAACCTGAGCTCCAGGAAACAAGAGGAGAGTGGCTCATCTGCTGCTGGTTAAAATGGAGAATCAATTCTTGAGAACATAACTGAAGAGCAACAAGACCAGAAGAACATGACTGGTAAAAAAAAAAAAAAAGGAAAACAGTATGGAGAGCATGGCGAGCATGGCTGGACAAGAATAATGACTGGAGAACATGACAGAAGAAGGAGAAGGCCTGAAGAACATGACTAAGCAAGAATAAAGGCTGGAGACTGAACAATGACAGGCTTTTGGAAAATTACTTTTGGAGAACATGACTAAGCAACAGCAAGGTCAGGGGAACATGGATTAACTAGAATACGGCTCGGAAGCATGACCAAAGTAGCATAAGGTCTGGAACATGACTGAAAAGAAAAACAAGCTCTGAACAACATGAATGAACAGGAATAAGGCCAGGAGAACACTGATGAAAAATAACAGGTTTGGAGAAAATGGCTGAACAAGAACAAAGGTTTAGAGATCACAACTACACAAGGTCAGGCTAAAAAAGAACAAGATCAGACAACATGGCTGAAGAAGAAGAAGTCCTTAGGACATGCCTCAAAAAGAACAAGGTCTGAAGAACACAGTTAAACATGACCAAGGTCTCAGAATCCTGGCTGAGAACTTGAGAACATGCTAGAGGGCTGGAGAACATGACTAGACAAAAACACGGACTCTAAAACATTACTGATAAAGAATAAGTTCTGGAAAACATGACTGAGCAAAAATAAGGACCAGAAAATACGATAGAAGAACAATGACTAAGCAAGAATGATCTCTGAAGAACATGACAGAAGATGAACAAGGACACAATGGGTGAAGAAAAAGGCCTGGAGAGCATGACTAATCAAGAATAAAGACTGGAAAACACAATGAAAAAAGAACAAGGCCTGGAGAACAGGATGAAAGAAGGAATGGAAGGTATGGAATACATGAGAGATGACAAACCTAGCGGAAGACAAGGCCTGGAGAATAAGACTAAGCAACAATGACAGGACCTGAAAATGATGGATTTTTTTTTTAAAATTGGAGAATATAATTAAACCACAGCAAGGTCTAAAGCATGGCTTAATTAGAATGAAGTCTGGAACATAATTCAGGAAAACGACAAGGATGACAAAAACAAGGCCACTGGAATATAACTGGAATATAACTGGAATATAAGAATGTGGTCTTGAGTAAAAGGTCTGCAGAACATGGCTAAACAAGGACAAGAAATGGAAGGAACAAGGAATGATGGAAGAAGAACAAAGCATGGACAAGAACCAGGTCTGAAAAACAGGAATGAACACGAACAAGACCTAAAGATCATGCATGAACTAGCATTAGTTCTGGAGAACGTTGTTGAGAAAGAATACGGCTCTCCTCTGCATTCTGTTGAGAAATGCAAGTCACTCATTGCACACTCTTTAGTTGACAACACTGACAATACACCTACAAGTATACACACACTACACACAAATAGGTCACACACGTGCACATCTGGCTAATCCTAAAACTGAAGACAAGCAGCGGTGTGTGTCTGTTAATCTGATAATTCCTTTATTCTGCACATGTACTGATTTTTGTGTGTGAATATTGTGTTTGAGTGCCTCAATGTTGAACATGAAGTGTGTCTACATATGATTCTGTGTGTACAATTAAAGGCAGGATTTGGACTAGTGATGGGCGATATGGTAAAAATATCATGTCATATTCTCAAAGACATTTCATGGACACACAAAATAAATCATGATATATAGGTTTGTAAGCAAATTGTCAGCTAAACAGTAGTGTTACATAAAAAAAAAAGTTTGGCATATTTAATGCCTAGAAAATACATATATTTTTATATTTTTATTAAAAAAACATTGACATTTTTATTTATACGAAAATAAAATTAAAAAATATTTAACACTGAAACTGTAAATAATCTGTAAGTTTTTTTTTAACAACTACATTTTAACATCAAACAATCTGCTTCCAATCACTTTGTATTTTTTTTTTTTAAATAAAAATATACCACAGTATTCACAATACCTAAAAACAAAAATTGTGTATTGTGGCTTAGTTTATCACAGTATTGATATTATATCATCATATTGTTCAGCCCTAATTTGGACTGGGATATCACATCTGATCTCATAACAAAACTCTCTCTCTCTATATATATATATATATATATACCTTCCTTTCTTGGTCTAACAAGAACTGGCAAAGATTCAAGTTCAACTCTTACTCTCTCTGTCTCTCTGTTCTGGGAGTCTGTCCTCTTCCAAACACTAGAAATGAACATCTCACGGCCTGTCAAACTGAGCACCGTCTTCCCCCAAAACTTCTCATACGTCAAACTATCTGAAGAACCGCTTTCAAATCTGCATCTCGATCCCACCGGATTGCACTGAGTGCTGTATGCAAGCTCAGCTCTTTCCTCTGCAAACTTCCTCTGATCAGGCTCGACTTCCAGTCTGCCCCATTAGCCGAGGTTAATACATTTATAATACAGTTATACTTTGATTATTAATGATGATGCTGTTCTGTGTTTCGCATGGAGTTGCGAGTGTGTTTGCTATAGTGGGAAACTTGATAGGCCAAACAGGAGTTGCAATTTTCGTGACTTTTCATTTCTCAGCATGGAAGTCATCATCACTTACTTGAGACCTGAATCGACTTTTTAGTGCAATCTTCAATATGCCCCCTTGAGGAAACCCTTAAAGGTTCTGTGTAGTGCCCTTCAACAGAGTGTCCAACAGAGAGGCTTCCAAGTAGTGCTAAGACATTTTTTACTATACATAGTTTACTTTCCTGAACTGATATCTCTTCTGCATTTTTATCAACCACTAGTACGGCTATTTCAAAAATAAAAAAAAGAGGAAATCACATTTTAAGATTTCATCCAATTCCATTGAAAGACGGCCCATCTACCTCTGCATTTATAACCTCACCTACCTACCGAAAAACACTACTGACCAATATTTTAAGAATTATCAGTTTATAATAAGAAATGAGTTCTCACTTTGATTATCAGTATCATCCACATCAGTCTCTCTCTCACCACCTGAGGTAAAAGTCACAGCGTTTAAACACAAGCGTCATCATCGTCTCTCAACTCGATGGATCTCTGTTCATGCTAACATCGGTGGAGAAATAATCACTGATTCATTCCCTCAGTTCTGTTTTGTTGAATACATTTCTTATTATTAATGTACTTTTATTTAGTGATTTAAAACATTTTAATACTTTGTCCTCTGTCATCTGTACAGAGTGCGTTCTCTGTTTTGATGATGATGTGGCTGCGGACATTTATCTCATTACAAACTGAATTGATTCCATTTAATTATGGCGTGTAACACCCTAATCAAATCGTGAGAAGCTAGCGACGTTTTAGGTATCTTTCAGCAGTCTGACTGTTTTTATCACTGTGCTTGTTAAACTGGCTTCTGGCGCCTGTGATCTTTGAAGACAGAAAGCAACGCAAGGTCAGAAAGTAGACTAAATAAAAAACATTTCCATATCCATTTGGTAAAATATATTTCTATTTTCTTAAGGCGGAGGTGTGTAGGCATATTACAGGCAGAAAAACCCACTTTTATTGCTGTTTGAATTCAGCCACAGTGACATCTGACAGGTTTTTCCCAAACCGCCATGCAAATGAGATAGCATTGACTGACTGAAAACTCAGCACTAGTCTCATTATTATCAATTTGTAAGAATTCACACTATTTTCCTCATATGAAACACAACAAATGGTAAAGATTGTGGTAACTAGATGGGACACAGCATTATTTGAAAATTGCACTAACTCTTTGAGCTCTTGAATACTGACTCTGAAATTTGGGGCTTAAAGGTTACATGACAGGAATGACACAAAAACTCCAAACCCCTTAGTGAAACCTCTCAGCCAGTTCTTTGTAACCCAAACCAGTGAAAAAGGAAATCCCTCATCTATCTATATATCTAACAGTGCTGTGTGAATTGCAGTGCTTTGCTGCAGCCTTACAGCTCAATATCGCTTTGGAGCTCCATTGACGTGAGCACTTGAGCTGCGCCACTTCAGCCCAGCACTGGTGTCAGCAGGTGGAGAGAATACACTCCGAGAGCTCATTGATCCCCTCAGAACAGACATGTTTCCAATACTGGGGTCAACACACACACACACACACAAATGTCGGTCAGCTAGTGATCCCATCTAGAAAACATTTACTGATGTGAAAACTGAGCTCCATTACACGGCACCAAACTCTGAATAATGTATTCATGACAGGAAATTTTTCGAGAGTTGTCCATAATGATGAAATAACACTGCTTGTTATTTTGCGATGTTGAGCTGTGGTGCTAATGGTAACAACACAAAACCAGAAAAACTGTAGATATAGAAATGTATGTGCCCATGAAAATCCCAAAATTACACTACACCAATAGAGATAACAAGGTAAAAAATACCACAAACATTAATTACATTCCTCCATCTTGGCACTAATTACTCTGTTATACCTTAATTGCTACAGGATTTTAATGGCCTTGGATGGCACGGTCGGTATCCGGCAGAAACTGGGAATTAAAGGATTCCATTTATCTGAGAGATAATCGACACTGTCACAATCAATGGCCAATCTGATCAGGCATTTGCACCAATTAACACTATTTAATGACTCAGCAGCCCCTGGGAACAATATCAATACAGCTCCACAAGAGCGAACGGCGAAAGTGCTGCAGCTGAAACACACTGCAAAAAGGCTTTTTGACTTTATATTAAACATCACACACACTAATACCTGATTAACCCCTTAAAGTCTCAGCTTATTATTAGGTTATTCATCTTAAAGCATATTATTCAGTAAGATTTTATTGGATTTATATCCAATAATTATTATTACAGTCAAGTAAGTAAGGAATAAAATACAATGGGGCAACATTTAATTGTCCTTGAAACAAGTTAGTTCCTGTTGTCTCACATTATAGCAGCTACAAACAGTCATTCCCTCACCAACCTCTGTTTTTTTTTTCTCTCGCTTTAAGTTAAAAAGACAAAAAGTGTGCAGCTTCTCATGTTACTGAGAAACTGGAAAGCGTAAAGCCCTCTATCCTGAATACTCTCTTGTGTCTGAAAACTTTAAACAGCTTTACCTCTGACTGTTATAAATATCTGTACTAATTTATCAAAACCTTCTGACCAATCAGAATTGAGAATTCAATGTTATAAACTGCAATAACACAATCCACAAAACATTCGGGCTCATTGCACAAATAGCTAATCTTCTTAATGTTCTAAATAACATCCATATAAATAATTCCAAACCAATTATTTTTTTGTCAGCTCTTTATCTTTATTACTCTGTGAGCTGAATGTGAAGATCCGTACTAACATGGACAGGCAAATGTCGTCAAAATGGTGTTTATGGTTGTTAGTTGTTGTCATTTAGCCTGGTGTGAATGAAAAAAAATGAAGAAAAAAAAAAGTGTTAAAAAAAATGATCAACTACTTTTTGAAGACTACTTTTTAAAAGAGCATAAAGCAGCTTTAAAGCTGTAGGAACGCTTTTCTCAGCAGCCCCACAGCCATGTGTGCAGTTTTACAACAAATAAAAGTGGTAGTTTTCCTCTGCTGTAGTAGAAATGTCATTGGTTGACAAATTTCTCATTTATAATATAATATGTCACATTTATATTGTAGAACCAGCATACAACCCACCATAACCTATGACTTGAGGCAGTTCGTTATTTAACAACAGGGCTCGGTGGAGTGTCAGAGGGGCTCCAGAGTTCGGAACTCTGATCAGAGTTCAGATCTAAAAGCATGACATTTGACATTTGTTTTTTGCCCTAAGGAACCATTCAATAACCAAACCGAAAGAGATTTCCTGGTCTAAATAGCTAATTCAGTCACGAAACCTGGGAGAACCACTTTTGAAAATTGAACCACTTTTGAAAGCTAGACTTCTTAACCATCCAAAGAACCCACAAGAAACCCTTTTCTCAAATGTACATGCCACTGTACGTAGTAACTAATAAACTGATAAATCAGTGGAAAATTCTCTGCAGGTCAAAATAATCATTATGAAATAATATGTCCTTAAATGTGATGTTCTCCTTTTTTAATTTTGGGGCTAACCAGATTTTAAAATTCATGAACTTTTTTTGTGATTTAGATACGGATACATGCCATAGAGAAACATTTCTGTTCAGGAAAGGCTGTCTGAACTTTTCAGGACTATATACAGAAGAAAAGGGCAAAATTTCACCATTTCCCAGGCTGTCACACATTTAAGAAGGCATATTAGACAGGTAAAAAAAATCTAAAGAGATGCAATAGAGATATCCAGTGCTAAGTAGTGCACAGAACAATTCCACTAAGAACCCCCTCACTTGCAAAGTGTGTGTTTTATGTCTGTACTGTAATAAACATTGCCATCTGTAGCCTTAATATCCCGACTGACTGGTGAAAAAAGCTACAGTGGTTATGGCTCCAGAAACACAGATCAGCGCTGATAAAGATGACATATTCAACAGCGTGAGTGCTCACGGGCGATAGATCACACGTCTTCGGGTGCCACAGGAGATGAGTGGATCAGGCCTTCTCTCCTGATTGCTGCTGTCTGATAGTGGGCTTTGATGTACAGTGTGCTGATCACTCCTTCAGGACCCCAGGTGAACTAACACGAGCGTCTGCGCCGCTCGCCTGAAGATAAAGCCGTATTGATTGGGCCGTCTAAAGGGATTCATCAGCACGCCAATGGCGCCTCTCGACCCAGTCACTGCACCGCCGAGGCCAAGCAGCCGGGATTTATGGGAAATCCGCAGGCTTAGAGATACAACGGCGCCCGGGATCCTCAGTAAATAACAACAGCGTCTGCTTTTTTTTATAGCACAAAAATAACAGACACATTTCTCAAACTCACAGGAGCATGTAACTACATCAGGAATAAACAATAAACCAGATCTTAAATATGATTTCTTATTTTTTTTCCTCAGTAGGCTACTGAAGAAGGATGTAATTAGTAGATCTATTTAGTGAGATTCCCTCTGAAGACACAGAGCAGTTGAATGTAGCTGTAAACAACGCTGCTCTAAAGGACTCCTGAAATCTCTTTAAGGTCTCTGTAGACCTCGGAGCCTGAAACTGAAGATGGCAGCAGAACCGAGGAGACTTGTATAATTCTAATAAGTGAGAAATTTAATGGGATTTCAAGTAGTAAGACAAATTGTAAGCTACAAGTGCCAACCGTATGCTGTCTTGTAACTTTTAGACAAGTTGGCTTGAGAGAAGTTGAGGCTGTATCACACCTTGCTGAATAAAGGCATTCAAATATGTGGCTACATTCACACCAAAGCCTAAATGCCCAATTCTGATCATTTTGTTTGGTTTAAATGTCATATTTTTAGTTATGGGACAAAAATAAAGACCAAACAAATAAAAAGAAACACTACTGTGTAATCAGTTAGAGCCAGGCTCATTCACACGGAAAGCCTTTTTACACATTCACATCAAGCATGTCTTAGAGAAAACTCTGAGAAAGACTCACTTGTCCACTCATTAGTTTCTCTTAACAAATATGTCCTGAAGCGTCAGTTTCAGCAAATGTATGGAACGACCCTACAAACGTCTGCTGTCAGCGTTTTCCCTTTAAATCACCTCTTTGACTTCATCACTGAAGAATGAACCATATTGTTTCAGACTACTGACACTGCAGCTGCCCAGGAAATGTCAACCTACAGAACGTTTAGATATCTGTACTGTTTGTGTAACACAATAACCCAGTCAAAAAAGGTCAGGCTTTACATCAATGTATAAGATGTATTGCTGTTACTCATCTGTAAGTACAAACATACTGTACATCTTCAGGAGTTAAATTATAGGTGAATGAGTGACATCTCCGGTATTAAAGACACGATATAAAAAGGGAACCATATACTATATCTGAAAACTGATCCGCATATTCAAAAGAATAACGCTCCAGCCAACATGCTGGCTGGACTTGAAGTTGAACCAGAAGTTGTTTTTTAACATTCGTGTGTGCTGGAGGACGGCTGCAAATTCAGTGAAAAGGAAAAGAAAGAGGGATGATGTTGGCTTCCTGTGGTGTGAGACTGGAGCCAGGAGTGGGAGGATCACAACAAGGACGCTGTTGCACACACAAAATTACTTCAACTACTTCATGTAGGAATACTTTCAAGGCAAGAAGCTAGCTTGAGACTCAAAATTATGACAAATTATTACAAAATTTGAGACATAACACATGACAGGCCATGACGGTGTGATACACTGATGGTGCCATTACCACCCTGAAGATTATTTTCCTATAACAGCATGGTCTAAAGTCTTTTATTCCTCTTATAACCCAACAATTTGCCAATGATTATGTTTTTTTAATTAATTAATAAATTAGACATTTACGCATTTAATCATTTATATTTGCATTTAATGTTGTTGAACGTCCACGAAACATACTAGTTTCTGTTATCACTTATGTTATAGCAATGATTAATAGCAGTTCCATCACCAGCCTCTTTTTTTCCCCCCTCTCTTTAAGTTAATAAGACAAATAGCTTGGCATGTTACCGAGAACCTGTTCTCTGTCCTGAAGCCTTTCCCATGGAGGAAAACATACTCTTTGTTATAAAGTGCTGACACTGGAGACTCCTTCCATAAATATTATATAAACATCTTCTTCAAGAAAGCTTTACCGTATCAATGATTATACGTTTTTCTTTGCTATATAACGACACATTTATGTAAATCTGCTTATTAGCCTTAGATTTTGCGGAGCGTCCACCATACAAGTCCCTGTGTATGAGCTGTTACTATAGAAACAATACTGTATTAGAATGAGCATATTAACATAAACCTGTCATTTATGTTACAGCCAGAATTATTCAGAGTAGCTATAATAGAATATTAATACACACCTTCTGATTGGAAAATTCAACATTTCAGATGGAAAAATTCAGATTCAGTGTGAGTTTTTGCTCTTCATAAAAAAAATCAGGTCTCATGTATTTAAAGAAATTGTTGTTTTTGTCATTTTTTCCCTGCAGTGTGAACATATCCTTTGTTAATGCCAAGTCTCTTTCTTCAGCATCCTCTTCCGTCAAGCTGGACTTTGTGTCTCCTTTGTAATCAGGATCTGAGCTGGCGTTATCAGTGCCCGACCAGTAAACAGGGATTAACTGAGGTTAAGCTTCAGTAATGGGAATTATGTAGATGTGGGCACTTCATGCTTCATACATAAAGCTACTCTCTACACTTAACATCCACACAAAAACAAATTGCATAGCAAACGGTGCACTGCTAAATGAACTCTCACTGTCCGTTTGAATTCACCTGGGCTTAGACTAAAAGTTGTAACTTGTCATTTCAGAGCTCTGACTAGAAAAACCGAAGAAAATGCTCCCTCGACGTGGAATACCTACTCGGGAACTTGGGACGGTCTCCTCAACCTCGGCATCAAATCAGCCTGGCAGCTCACAGCATCAACAGTTTAAAAAAGAGCAGTACCTCTTTCTTTTACATGTTATACTTTATATAGTAGTATTTGTTTTAGATGAATCAGCATACATTTGCTCATTAAATCTTTGCTCAATTTGTTCATTAAATCTATAACATTGGCTATACAGTTCGCTGTTTTGAGGAGGTAAATAAACATCACATATCACGGTTAAAGGCTAGCTTGTTGCTAACAAAAGACGAACATACAGGCGTTTTTTTTTTTTACTTTGTAGCTTGGACAGAGTTTGAAAATGGCGTAAGTCTGAGCTACAATGTCCCACTTCTCTGGTAAGAGTAATGCAGGATTCAATGCATGCAGTAGTTGTTAATTCAAGGCTAGGGATTTTGCTGTATAAGACTGTGTTTTGCATGAACATTTATATTCTTCATTTAAGTCCATTCTTGCACCTGAATGCAACAATTTGAGAGTATTAGTCGTGTTTTTTCACACACTTGTCCATAAGTAATGTTTGGTAGTAATGCTACCTGATCTCATTTCACCAAAATTTCACCAAAATTATGTAACCCAAATATGTACAGTAGGGATGTAACCAAATACATTAACTGGAATGAATACAAATACAGATACAAACAGAAGGTGGACTATTCATTTTTTTTTTTTTAAAGCTTTCAGATTCACAGGTCATTTGGTTGAGACTAAAGGTGTCTGTTGGGTCTGGGATCCTGCGCAATGCAACAAGAAAAGTCACGCAAGCTGGAGGGTTTTTTTTTATGCAGGTGAACGAGTGGTTAGACATGAAGCTCACTGGACAAAAAATACTATGTTCCTTCATTAACACAAAAAAAATCGCTACATGATATATTTACAGCATCCTTAGTAACTGCCTGGTCAGGGTTGCAATGGTTTAAATTAGGCTATAATTAATTTTTTTTAAATATATATTTTGGCAAATTGAACCACTAAATCATTAGAAAATATTGTGGGCAGGAACAAACAAACAAAAAAAAACTGCAAAAGTGGGACATTTCTATTTATGAACTCGAGTGATATAGCTGAGGTTGAGGAACTGTCAGAGCCAGAATCACACACCATGCTGACCTCTGAGTTTAGCCTTTCAATTTAGACCACACCCAATTCAGGTTTAAATTCATTCTCAGTGAGTCTACTGATCAAAATTAAATCATAATTTATATTTTTTTCCAAGACCGGTTTGTGACTATGGCCTGAGACATTTGTCTGAGATGTTTTTTCATATGTTCAAGGTTGGTAAATAGTCGGATGTCCATTTTTGCACTAATATTAGGCAGACATTACAAGAATACAAAGAAAAAATATAAATTTAAAAAAAAAAAGCAATTTATTGTAATTGTTTGTATTACAATTAATCAGAAAACATTTCACTATTGTGACAGGCCTAGTAAGGACAACGTACTAGAAAGAACTGGTGTTTTTATTTCACCAGTTATCAGAACCAATACATTTTCTAGCCATTACTTATTAAGAATGAATCATGTAATGAATCATGACACTTCACATCTGCAGGAATACTTGAAATCAGAGCTACCCAAACAAACAGCAGAAAGTCTCTCGATTCCTGCACACACTCGTTTTCGTAAGCAGTGCTGTATGAAACATGTAAATGTCTCACTATCATGCTGTAAGCATCCCGCTGAATAACACATTAATTGCTTCCTTTCACAAAGCACTAATTGCCGAGATCAAAATCACAATTTCAGTTTATTATGCAAGTTTATTATGAGTTTAAATATTAGCTATTTAAATAACAGTAATTAATATGATTAGAATTAAAAAAACATTATTTATCCAACGTCAATCAAAGTATTTGACAAGCTTCCTTTTCTGCTCTTCAAATTCAAATCCAACAAATATAACATTCTTGCTGCAGGCTTACAGAAAACTCAATACTTAAATCAAAAACAGGATTGAGAGTGCAAGTGGGGCGAAAATAAAAAGGCGATGG
Organism: Pangasius sanitwongsei; assembly: GCA_037576675.1. Lineage (NCBI taxonomy): Eukaryota > Metazoa > Chordata > Actinopteri > Siluriformes > Pangasiidae > Pangasius > Pangasius sanitwongsei. The sequence continues at coordinate 4,585,507 of CM075009.1, read as the reverse complement.
AAAACAGGACGTTGGTAGAAACGGGCGATCCCCGCTTTATCTGTTATCAGACCGGCACTGTAGCCTGGAAGGAACTGCGGGAAAGTCGCAGGAAAAAGGTGGGACTATTGTCTGAGCATCCTGCCAGCTTCTCCGCCACCTTATTGTTCCAAAAAAATACTTTTTTTCCCCTACTACTGTTGTGTTTGCGGTGTAATCTATCACATAGCAGGCAGTGCCCTCATAACCCCCTCTTTGTGTGGTAATTAAAGGATCTATTGACAAGACAGAACTATTGTGTCGTGTTCCTTCTGCAATCAGTGCACTGTAATGCTTTATAACACGTCAACCCTCACATGTAATAATAACATGACAATGTGCTTGTCACAACAGGTAATAATACCTTCATGCTCAGCCTTATTAATCATAGTCCTGTCTTTCAGCCTTATTTCTAACTCTCGTGTTGACATAAAGTGTGTCACAGATTGTGAGATAGCAGGTTAGCGCGTTGCCAGGTGACATAACAGTGATTAGAAAATCATGAGCGTGTCTCAGTTTTTCAAAGTCTGAGTCCATGACGAAGAACTGGTTTTATTTTGACACACAAACACACACACACACAAATACATAATATATTTATATACACACACACACACACACACACATATATATATATTTTTTTTCAACACCAATATAAAATGCTAATACTAATACAGTACAATATGATCTTGTGTTTATGACTAACTGTTGTGTTATATTTTACTCAAATGGTAGCACATATGATTCTAGCAAAAAGTGTCAGATGTAGTCCCTGAAACTTCAGAAAACTTTTTTTCTTGCTTTTTTTTTTTTTTTTATGAAATTGATTTGGGGGTATTAATTTGAGAGCATACTGGTTGAAGTACAAAAGTTACAACAAGCTTTCACATTTTGCTTAAGAATTAGAGAGCTGAAATAATAATAATAATAATAATAATAATAATAATAATAATAATCCTATACTACAAAAATAATAGTAATATTGTTCAAAATAATTTTAGACTTTATAATTTACACAACAGGAATAAACCATGTGCAAATAATTACACTTTTATTTTTTTAAATCCTACACAGTTTTAGTGCACTGATAACACCCTTACAATAATATTTTCATCATCAGAATAAAAAGATCTTTTCATCTTAACAAAAGCCAAGGAGCTGACGATAACAACAACAACAGCAACAACAACAACAACAAAATGATAATAATAATAACTTTCATTTTTTCAATTTTTTGTCATATTTTGATGAAAACCAAGGAGCTGAATATAATAATACTAATACTAATACTACTACTACTACTACTACTACTAATAATAATAATAGTAATAATAATAATAATAATAATTATTATTATTGTTATTATTATTATTATTACTATGTTGTTGTTGTTGTTGTTAGTGCGACTAATGAGAAAGCTATTTAGTTATGAGAGTGGGGAGTGTACGTTTGGAGCCTTATCATTTTATCACTGATGAAAAATCAGTCATTCCACTGCAGCTAGTTAAGTAAAAGTTAAGTGACATATGGTATAGGAGACGGTGAGGTAGCGAGGGCATCTTCCAGCGCAAAATAATCCACCCTTTACCTGCCATCTGAAAAATCAATTAAAACCCAGGTGTTACAAATGATCATGATCTGTCTAATGACTTGCCATTCAGAGGCAACAGCAGTTATAATGGCACTATAGAGAAGTTGCATTGATTGGTTTATCTCCAAGAGACTCTGGGAGTGAGTTCCTCCTCGACAAAATGCATTATCGATTGCCTTCAGATTGGGATAGATCATCACTGTGAACCCTCGCTGCTCTTTTACATAAACATGTGCCATTCCAGAGCCATTAGACAGACAGATTCATAAAGCAGCACTTCAGTTTATTTTTGTCTTTCTGAGCTCTTATGGATCGACCTGTGTGCTTCTTTCTCTCTCGGTCGCTCCGTCTCTCTCTTTCCATCTGCGAATATTCATGAGCACTATGCTGATGAGCTTACGTGTGCCGGGGTCGGCGTGGCTCCTCCTCAGCATGTTAAACGTCTGGCTCATTTGCATATACTCCAAACCGTCAGCCTGCAGCCAAGCGTCGCACCCAGCCAGGTATTACGAGCAGCTACAGAAACTGTCCCTGAGACAGCTTAAGCATGCTTCACAGAAAAAAAAAACAAAAAAAACAGGCGACCATGACCGTCAGCACACGCTGCCTGTTTACATGTCACATGCAGTTATAGAGATAAGCAGCAAAAGGTCAGCTTTTCATTTCAAAAGCAGCTTTGGATTTCTGGAGCGACACTCAATGCAGAAACGTGGCGAGCCGTCAGCTTGGGTGCTTTGCATAGCCTTTGTATGAACCAGAACTTTCCATATGCAAAGCAGAGTGACTGTTACACTTGCATGGTTTTTGCATTTTTGAAGGAAAATGTTTCATGCACATATAGAGTGGGATGAAGCTGAAAAATAAATTCTTCATAGCAGAAAGTAAAGGTTACATTTAGAAGATGATGGCTGAAATGATCATATCCAAAATCCAAACCAGATTAGACTGTCAAGCTATTTTGTGTCCATTGTAAAGAAACAGTTCGGCAAGAAATGGCCAATTTTCCATTTAAATATAGTTTATCAGCCAGTTCTTTAGTTTTGTATTGCAAAATCTGTGTCCTGGGTCCTAGAATTACATTCCTTACATGAGAAGAAACGTTATCAATATCGTACGTAATCCAGACAAAATACGTAATCTCATGTTTAAATAAACGATCTGTAAAATAGCAGGAATACTCCGCATTTCTAAATGGAAGGTAAAGTAGTACTATATTATCATCCGCATTACTTCCATCTCCCCACCTTCAAACTCTGGAAGGCGGAGCCTAGGAGGCGTAATGACAGAGAAAGATTTCACAAGCTGGCCGCTACCATAATGTTACAGCGATCAGCTACACAGTGACTTTTGTTATTTTTTTATATATTACACTCATATAGAAAAGGGTTCCACGAGTGTTCATTGTATAGTTAAGGTTTCTTAGGTTGACAGGTTCTACTTGGAACGCTCTATGAACGATATTAATGTGTTCGTTCTAATACGCTATCGTCTCTCTAGTACAGATTTTTAAAATGTGTGTAATTGCTGATATGGTGATGTTTTCTCCAAGGAGAAGTTTTATTTCTTATTTTTTGGAAGGAGTCTCCAGTGTCAAAATATTTTCCAACATGGGAAAGTCTTTAGGATGTTGGAGTTTGAGGTTTCTGTAACATGACATGCTGCGTTTTTTGTTTTTTTAAAATCTACTCCAAGAGAGAGGAAAAAGAGAGGCTGGTGAGAGAACGGCTGTTTATAGCTGACCTAACGTAAGGACTTGTTTTTCCAGACATTCCACAACAATGAGTGTAACTGTAAATGGAAAAAAAACTATGATTCTTTAATAAATTGTTAGCATTTCCGACTTGGTGTTGTATAAGAAAATTAAAACATGTCAGCTGCATCACACCACCCCATCGTTGATTATTTGCCTATAACAGCGTGTTCCTATTGTGTTTTATTCCTGACATAATGCACTTTTTTTCTGAGATAATGCGTTAAAATTTGTTAGTTATTATTTATCATTTTATCATTCATTTCTGTGGTAAATGATTTCTTAGCATCATATTAGCAACATCATAACTTAGTTACACTACAATTATAACACAAGCCAGGGATCTGTCATGATGAGTGGACAAGTTTCAGCAGATTTCTCTCCTGTACCTGACATCATTTGTTAGCAGTGATACATGAGACACTCTGCTACACTTGCATACTTTTCCTTTCAGAGTAGATGGAGATGTTTTTTTAAAGCTTGTAAATTGCACTAGGTGGTAGTTTTTTAAAGTGATAGTTTTGTATCTGTACAGCAGTGCATTCGATTCGGAGTTGGGCTTCGGTGTGACATCTTAGCAAGATCGCCTGTACAAGAAGATGTAATCTGAAGGCTAGCTGGTACGATAAGAACGCAAGCTGGAGGAGATTAGAATGACATACTGCGCATTTGTTTATGTTAGCCTGCTTGGCTAAGTGCCGCCTGGAAGTGGAAGTGTACAAGGGCTTAGGCCACGGCTCATGCATTATGCATGATGTTGTGGCATTGCATCTCGGCAACGCAGCCCACGTCTCCTTAAAGTTACACACGCTCGCATCTCTGTCGAACAGCCTAGCTGCAGCTATCGCACAGCCTCCACACACATCTGTTTAGCATTTCAGGAAGCGCAAAAATGGGGTGTGGAGCTTATCACATGAAGAGTTTTATCATATATGAGTTTTAATGGTACATGACATTCACTTTCTCAGGTAACTAAAGACATAAAAGACCAGTGACAAGCAAGAGGTACAGTTTTCTATCCATTTTTTTCTAAGACTGAATATACAGGGTTGCAAATTCATCATTTGCTAGGTAATTAATAAATTCACACATATGATACTAATAAGACACCTTAATAGTTTTGCCTTATTGTCTTTTACAGTATTCAGCCAAACGTAGTTGTGTTGTGATAAATGTGAGCAAAGAAGCAAGAAAAAGTACACAATCTCAACAAAATCAAGTTTAAATATATTTTTAAAAACGTTTTTAATATTTTTTTTAATGTAATCCTGTTTATGACATTATTAATAACGGGTCCATCCATTCCTTCCTCATGAAGCAATCTGACTCTCATGAAGAAATTCTTGTGACTAAATGACTGATTATATTTTGTCCGATTTCCATACTCATAAGACTCTTACTCAAACATTAACCTTCCTAACTTTCCATCCCAATCGAGTCATGTTGAGTTATGCTGCTCTAAAGTCTAGGGATAAAAGAAAAAAAAAAAGCCACTCGCTAGAAGTACGATACCGATTATAAAACAAGTATGTGACCTTCACATTGAGCAAAGTTAAAGTAATAATGTGGGTGTCTATATATATGTGTGTGTGTGTGTGTGTGTGTGAAAGAGAGAGAGAGAAAGAGCAAGAGAGTGAGAGAGAGGAGGAGGATAGAGCTCTTGTTCTTCTCAGTTTCATAAATGAAAGATTTATTTAGTAACATAGAAAAAAGGTCACTGTTTGAATGCAAAGCAGAGACGCGTGAAAGCCAACAACATTTTTCCGCTATTCTTTTTCTGTAAAACAAACCCATGTACGTCTTCGACAAGCAAGCAGTGCTGCTGATTGTCTCTGTCACGCTGTCTTGTAGCTAAGGTTAGCTAGCTAGCCAGGTTATCCCTGCAGCAATACTGCTAACATTAACAGAACGTAGCTACCTTAACTGGTTTGCTTTTTCACTTCAGGATGAAACACTCCGGGATCCTTTACCCCACCTAGTACACTTCTTTCTCTTAACTGCTTTGAGGCTCTCTCTCTCTCCATATCAAGAAAACACAGAATTGCTACATTTTCTGGTAGTTTATATACCAGAGAATATTGTAGTTTATACTGATTATAGCGCAATCAGTAAATTATTCTTTTCTGAAGGGAGTCATTTTGCCATTTTCACCTCTAGTTACGTGTGTATTGTTTGCCTCAGAGAAATGAGAAATTCGTTCTCAAATATAGCAACCTCAACAGAAAAATCATGTGACTGAAACGCTAGGATATACACCCCATATGAGTCAAATAAAAGACTCCATCCATCCATCCTTCCCCTGTACTGCTTATCCTGCACAGGGTTGCAGGGAGCCTGGAGCCTGTCCCAGGGGACTCAGGCAGAGGACACCCTGGATGGGGTGCCAGCCCATCGCAGGGCACAATCTCACACACACTCACACACCACTGACAATTTGGAAACACCGATCAGCCTACAACGCATGTCTTTGGAGGAAACCGGAGTACCCGGAGGAAACCCTCGAAGCACAGGGAGAACATGCAAACTCCGCGCACACAGGGTGGAGGCGAGATTCAAACCCCCAACCCCGGAGGTGTGAGGCAAATGTGCTACTTTTTTTTTTCTAGAGGAATCCACACACTCATTAAGCGCTGGAACATTTGCACTGAATAAAATGGAGATAATGTAGAAAATGATACACTTTTGGCACAACAATTTGCAATAAACAATGCAAACTTTTTCAAAAAAAGGTCATCCTTATATATATATACATGTATATATGTCAGTTGAAGAGTGTATACATTACTGTCTTCACTCGTCTACGTAAGTTTAACTGCGTCTGCATTCAGAACCCATGCACAAGACTATACATGTATACATTACTTGGATCTACAGGAATGAAAGGAAACTGTACAGTTATGACGTCAAAAATAATGTGGCTGTGTGTCATTGCTTAGACCAGTGTTCTTCAACCAGGGGTCCGTGGACCCCTTGTGGTCCGTGGCATAATTACAGGTGGTCCGTGGGATTGTTTCTAAAAATATATCAAATACGTATGCGATATTTTTGTTAAATATTTCAAATTTTCACACTTTAAATACAATTTCAACTGCTTTTTAAATGAAACTATATGCTTAGCCATGTGCGTTCACAACTCTAACTAACGTAGCTGAGCGTGTTCATTCTGTAGTGCCCTCGATCTGTGCTCACCTTGTCATTACAAGCGCAAAGGTTGCACTGTGTCCAGCATTGATGGGTTAAATTGAAAAGAAAAGAAAAAAAATTCAGAGTGATAATCAATTTAAGAGTAATTTATAGTAGCAATAAAAAAGTTTGTACATTTTACTGTTCACACACTTCAATGTCAAGTCTAACATCGACGTGTAAAATGAAATGTGTATAATGTTAATGAAATGTTAATGTCAGTGTACAAAAATGTCACTGTTAAAGCATTTTTAAAGCAATATGAACAGCAGGCAATATAGGAAATCTGGTACTGAACTGAACATTTATTACATTTGACATTTGTTGGTTTAGGGACACGCCATGTAGACTACTTAGGCTATACATACATATATAAATATATATATATATATATATATATATATATATATATATATATATATATAGTGAGATGGTCTTTTTTTTGTGGTGGTGTATATAGTCAAACTCTCTGTATATTATATACAAATATTTAA
>CM075009.1:4570622-4578371 GCA_037576675.1 Pangasius sanitwongsei | reverse complement strand
ATATATATATATATATATATATATATATATATATATATATATATATATATATATATAGTCAGATCCGGAAGTATTTGTGGTGGTGTATAAAGGCAAACTGACTGTATATTATATACATACATATTAATGCAAGGGGTCTGTGAGGAACAGTCAGACTATGCTAGAGTTCTACAGCTGAAAAAAAGGTTGAGAGCCACTGGCCTAAACTCCAGTAAGTTCTGCTTTAGCTGGTTAATCCTAATGCCATGTTTATGGTCTCATTTGTTGATAAGTGATGAGTAAATGCATAACCCTAACCTTAACCCTAATCTTAATCCTAACCCTAACCCTAACTTTAATCCTAACCTTAACCCTAACCTTAATCCAACCCTAACCCTTAGTCTGCAACTGCACTGGAACTTCAGTCCTATATGCTTACTACAGAGAGCCGGGGATGTGAGCAGCTCAGTAGATCAGTGTGTGCGACTCCAAATGACAGTGTAGAGTTAATAAGGCGTTAATAAAGTCTGTGCAGTTTGCTTGGATCACTCCTGAGTAACGCCTGCACGTGGGTTTTACCCGGCAATCAGGTTATCCCAAGACTCGCATCTGACATGAACTTGATCAAATGTGTGCGTGTGTGTGTGGATTGTTGGAGTTTGAACTCACTTCAGGTTTTAGGAAACAGTGGAATTTATATTTAAAGCGTATGCAAAAGTGAGCCAAGGTTCACAGAGTGAAATAAACATCTGAACAACTGAAAGTGCAAGAGAGAAACCGCAAGGAAAACACAGGAACAAAACACGCAAACACACGCGCGCGCCTCACACGCACACACACGTCGGTGTTACTGTGCCGCGCGCGCACAGACAACTTTCAGCCAAAAATAAATAAATAAACATAAACACACACACACACACACGCGTGCGCGCGCGCACGCACACACACACACACTGAGACATACACAGCGCGCGGAGAACTCACCTCAGTCCGGGCCTGCAGTCGCTTGTTCAGCTCATAGATCCGGTACTCGGGCTGCATGGCGTACGGCGCGTGTCTCCGGTAGAAGGGCCCGAACGGAGAGGCGTAGAACGGGTCGTGAGCAGGATTGGACATGCCTGATGCCTAAAGCCTTAAAGCTGCTGCTGCTGCTGCTGTTGTTCGCACAGCCACGATTCAGCATCCGCGCAGCGCACGTGGAAACGCACTCCGACACGCCGCGCGCTCTCGCTCTCTCCCGGCGCTGCTACACTCCCCATTCCCCCCCACTCCACTCCCCCCTCCCCGCCTCCGCGCGCGCTTACCGAACGCACGCGGGGAGAGGAGGAGGAGGCGCGGCGCTCATTGGCCAGCTGCTGCAGGGAAGTAAGAGAAAGTGTGTGCAGCCTCCGACTCATCCAAACCGCACCACGGTTTGTTTCAGGGTTTTTAATCAGTGATTAACGCAAGAAACTACACGCAGAAACCAAAAACCCGCTCCCAGATTATGTGCAAGACAGAAGCTTATTGCTGACATGCAAGGAAAACACATCAGCGTCTCGTTCTTACGAGAAAAGCATCTCGTTATTACGAGAGAAAAAAAGTCCTGAAAAGAAAATAAAATGTTTATCTTGTAATAACTTGTTTTCTTAGAATAATGAGAAGTTTTATCAATATGATTTTCATAATAACGAGATGTTTTCTTTAATAAAAAGATGCTTTTCTCATTAGAACGAGATTTTTCGCATAATAACGAAATGTTTTCTTGTAATAATAAGGTGCTTTTCTCGTAACAAGATGCTTTTCTTGTAATAACAAGATGTTTTCTCATAATAACGAGATGTTTTCCCGTAACAACCAGATGCTTTTCTTGTAATAGTGAAATGTTTTCTTGTAATAACGAAATGTTTCTTGTAATAATATGCTCTTCTCATAATAACGAGATGTTTTCTCATAAAAACAAGTTGTTCGCTTGTAATGTCTAAAGGTTTTGTCGTAATAACGAGATGTTTTCTTGCAATAACTAAACGATTTCTCATAGTTTCAAGATGCTTTCTCTTAATAATGTCAGTAACCACTTTATCCTGCCCAGGGTCATGGTGAATCCAGAGCATGTCCCAGGAACACTGGGAATTCTCCCCTGGATGGGATGCCAGTCATCACAGGGTACCAAGCACACACACACACAGACACACACACACACACACTCACAAACAGTTTCAGGAGGAAACCGGTTCTGTTACGAGGGTCTCGAACTCCTCACACTGTCACGGAGTTCGAAACCCTCGTAACAGAACCGATGCTTCTCTGATTAACAGGAAACATTTCAGGTGGTTTAGGCGTGTTATAAGAATGACCTCTGGTCATCTCCCGCTTGAGCTGTAGCAGGTACGTCCCACTGGATGGAGGACCCAGGCACACGCTGGAGAGATTATATCTCATAGTTGGCTTGGGAATATTTAAAAAGGCAACGTGTCCACAATCTTTGTAGGGTATTTTCCATATCTACACTACATACACACGGAAATGGTTTTAACTCTTTGGTATTGTACTGGCGTGTCATTTCACTCCACTCTGTGACACTATTAGGAATGTCAGGTCAGAGCTGAATGGGTTAACATTTATCTCTTCACCATCCATGACAATAGGATGAATTTAACCAATCCTCATCCCAATCACACAAGTTCAGCATTTTTAATTAATGTGATAAGACATCTATTTTGGTTTTAACCTCCTCAGATTAAATGAAAGTTGGACTTCCAAATGCCCCAGGCCAAGCGATAGTTAATTACAAAAGTTAACGAAAAAATCTATTAATAAACCCATAATTAAAAATTACATTATTTAATATCTCAAAACCTTTCTAATCGGCATTTCTTAAAAGGGTTGGCTTGTTTGCCGAAAGCAAGTTTTTCGGTGGGTGTGTTTTCCTCCACACAGTTTTCTCTGCAGGGGAAAAAAAATATCTTGACTTTCCTCCGGCTAAGATTGAGCTCTGCTGCAGAGGAGAAGGAGAGAGAGAGAGGGAGAGACTGGCTTGGGCCTGGCTTTTAATTGGGATTGTCTGTGTGTGTGTGTGTGTGTGTGTGTGTGTGTGTATGGAAGGGGAGATAGGCACACCGAGGTGCGAGAGGGGAAAATCGAAATGGGTCAGGACACACATAGACACTTCTCTGCCAGGCTCCCTGCTGTTACTATGGTAACCCACCGTGGTGCGCTGTGCACGCCGGCGCCTAGGCAGGTTTGAACCCAAACACACACACGCACACACATGCGCTTGACTTTGCACAGACATTTACATATACTGGCAGGAATCTTGGTTCATTCTGACTGATAGACTGGTACATCTTGTTCTGGAAATTTCCTCTGATTGATTTCACCTTATTTTTTTTACGAGTTGTGTATTAGGCACATTCTCTCGGACAGTCCAGACTTTATATTTATTAATCCCTTAAACTTTCAGGACACATGACTGGGTCCATACTTACATTCCATACCCTCATCGCAATATACCTTTTACTTTTTGCTTTACTACAAAATAATTCATTGTGCGTTAAGATAAATAACTGAATAATAACCCAGACTTTAAGGGGTTAATCTATAGGCAAGTGAATGCAGCTTTTTTCTTTTAGAGTGTTTTTCCAACAGCATTAAAAAACCTAGAATAAACAAACAAACAAATAGATAGATAGATAGATAGATAGATAGATAGATAGATAGATAGATAGATAGATAGATAGATAGATAGATAGATAGAACTGGTGCAAAAAGAGATAACTTGGGATGCCAGTGTTGGAGAAAAAAAAGAAACAATGTAATAGTCACAATGTAGACAGAAAAAAGTCCAATTTTGTCTGAAAGTAATTTACTGCCAGAAAGGTTCACTGATGAAGGGTTTTTAAATTTCAGTGATGATAACGACAGGGTGGAAAATCCACATCGTGACAAACTGGAGATGATTTTCATTTTTATCCCACTGTAGAGGAAATGGCATTTTGGTGCAGTGGATAGTGTTGCCACCTCCAAGACCACCGGTTCGAGCTCGGGTTACTGTCTGTGTGGAGTTTCACGTGTTCTCCCTTTGTCCATGTAGGTTTCCTCCCATATCCCCAAAACATACCAGTAGATTGACTGGCGATGCTAAATTGCGCCTAGGTGTGAATTCGCCCCTCCTGTCCAGTGTTCCCGAGATAGGCTCCGAACCCACCATGACCCGACCAGGATAATGTGTGGTTTGGCTAGGTATGTGTATCGCACAGTATGTGCAACCAATCAGCAACGAACAGTGTTGTTAGCCCCACCCCTGAGTACAATTAAATTATTTCTCCCCTGTTAAAAGTACCAGAAAGTCTGGTACTAGTTCCAGTTTTTTTCCAGTGCCAAATGTTACAGTTGTATTGTTGTTTTTTTTGGTGCTTGTACAAGATCAGCAGAAACTAATAATACTCAGAGTTGGGGCTAGAAAAACTCTCCATTCTACAATGTGCGAAACCATTAACAAACATATAAACATCATAAAAAATGTGCGAAAAAAGATAACAATTTTTCATTATAACGAGATCCATTTAATTCTTAGAAACTGCAAGCACAAACAATAATCTTTCCCACACAAATACATTGAGAAGTAAACAAATATTTTATATAAACAAGTATTTTCATTTTCTGCTCATGCACCAAGTGGTGCAACATCCAAGAGGTTTCAGGATGTTGATAATGTCCTTAATTGTTAATTTCATTTCATCATTTTTTCAAAAGTAAAATAGGTTCATTCAAATAACATCATTCATTTCTGTCTAAATGACGAGGAATTTTCATGGGCAAATAAAAAAACAGTTACACCAAAGAAAAAAACCTTTCATAACCATTGTTATAGCTTGTATTATTGACACAGATGTCGTCTGTGTCGTCTCTCAAGTTGGTGAAAAATCAGCTACAACACTGAGTTGTGTTTGTTCTTGTTTGAGCGAGTTCTTGGTTTTGAATGTGTGGTGGAAAAACACCTAATTCCTGTCGATTTGCTCATTTTGAACAGGTAGCAAAGCTGGAAAAACAGTCACTTTTTCAGAGGTTCTGGTATTTTGTGCAGTGAAAATGGTTTTACTCCTTATTCAGTGGATGTTTGTACTTTTTTTTTGTTAATACAAATTTTTTTATGTTTGTGTGGTGGTCTGGAAGAATTCTTCAAAGAATTCTGGCAAACAGCCAAAAATAAAACAGCCAAAAGAAAAAAGTCAGGCTTTCATTATACTGTGTGTGTGTGTGTGTGTGTGTGTGTATATATATATATATATATATACACACACATACATACATATATTATTGAGGTATCAATATTTTGACATCTCAACATTAAAAAACAGTTAATATATTTCACTAAAACAACATGAAAATGCTATCTTCCTGTAAACATCATGGTAGGTGAGGAATTGTACTTTACAAAGGTCAATGGTCATTAAGGTCTAGTTATGTAAGTACAGTTGTCACACTTTTTCGTTTCCGATATCGATATTAATACTAAAACCTTGAGTATCACCTGAAATCGATACCTATCTGATATTTTTCTTTAAAAATGACTAAGTTATCACCTAAATAATGCAGGAAAATATACGGTACATAGCTAAGAACATGACTTACACAAAACTGCAGCTTTCACACAAAAATCACTTACACTGCAAGTGTAATACATATAATAAAGTACAGAACAAAATTGTTCAGATTTTCCTAATCCAGTTCAAATTTTTCCCATTGTGTTACAGGATTGGATCAAATTCTTTTTTTTTATATCGGATCCACCATTTTTTTTTGTTGCTAGTATCGGCCCGATACCGATCTGATCAGTACCATCTCTATATGTAAGTTAAATTATTTTTAAAGGTACACTATATTTACATCTCCAGGTGAAATATAGATCCATACTAAAGGTAAAAAAGGTGGAAAAGTAGAATATACTACAGTTATTTCTAAGAGTGCAATGGTAAAAACAGCCTCAGTGAATTCATTGCATTCTTGAATCAAGTTGTTGGATAGATACGTGCTGTAGTGAAATGGTGATAAGTCTAATCAATTCAGTTTCTAATCAGATATTGGCTGTCAAAATACGTGTGATTGAATGTTTAAATGCAATTTTCTCTTTGTTCACTTTTGAGGGTAACCAGACTTAAAAATGCTAGAACTTAGTAATTAAGATATATGAAACATCTTCAGGAATGTATAGTTTTCAGAAACATGTATAGTAGAAAATGCCAAATGTTCACCAACTGACGGGTTTTCCCAGGCCACCACACACATATTCACAAATTTAACCAATAAACTTTATTAAATTTTACTACATTTTCATTGACTCACTTGTCAGAAGATCAGCTCTAAGCTTCAAGCTTAGGAGCTGAAGGTTAAAGTCTCTTGCTAAAGGTTGTAACAGTGACTCCCAGTCTGTATTAGGATTCGACCTTCTGGTCACTAGTGCAGGAACTCTGATTAAGACCTTCACATGCTGTCGTTTCCACTCAGGTCATTCAGAAGGCACAAATTAAACTCTGCTGTGCGTGTAGGGGTGACAGCGTGACGACCCGGCGTCCGCCAGACACCAGCGCCACACGGCAGGTGTTCATTTAACACAACCACCTCTGTGCTAAAAGGCGGTCACTCTGAATTGTCGCAAACGTACCACCAGAGATGTAGTTCAGGTTTGTTGGAAATTGTGTGTTTTCCAGAAGCTTCTGTCTCAGGGTGAGCAACACTTCACACATGCATAGCACTGCAGAAATACAGGAGATGGGATCGAGAATGATGATGCAGGGTTCTAATACACGCGCGCACACACACACACACGCATGGTCACACAGAGAAAATGCAAGCACACACACATGCAGACACACAGACACACACACACACACACACACACACACACACACACTAATGTTTTTTGAATATGGATGAAATACTCCTGTGCGCGCGGACGCGAGCGGCTCGTTTTGCTGGGGAATCTCATTAGCATCGTAATAGCTTGCAGCCTCATTTGCATATTTGCCAAGAGTGAATTTTTTTTTCCAATGGATGGAAAAGAGAGAGAGAGAGAGAGAGAAAGGAAAAGCGAAAAACTTTGAAGCACCATATTTTATTTCATTATTTAAGTTAAACAAATTCTAATTGAAAGGTGCCTTTCAATTATGGCTTCCTCCCCACATTAAGCAGGACTTGTTACTTGTATGTGCGTAGACACAGCACAAACAACATTTACTTTTTGATGAAAAAAAAAAAGAGCAGAAAATGACATTTTGCTTTATTGCCCGATCAGTTTATAAAGGAGTAAGAAGCTGTAAATGACATGAGGAACACACGTCGAAGCAGACAGAGCGGATGTGCCGGAATGATGAAAGAATCCATGAGAACAAGATCAATTTTTCAAAAAAAAAAAAAGAAAAGAAAAGAAAAAAACAAAAAACTGAACAGCTCATTTGATTTGCATTTATTTGATAAGTTCAGTGCTGACGTTCAGATTCATGCTCGTGTTCATGCATAACAGTAACGTTTCTGTGTGTCAGGCCATGCAAATCATTTATACACACTGCTGTGTGTCTGCTGTCATAACGCTAGTCACCAATCACCAGTCACGTGCACACACACACACACACACACACACACACTGTATACACACACTGTATACACACATACACACTGTATACACACACAGTGTGTATATACATACACATGCAGTGTATACCTAAACACAGTGTATACACACACACACTGTATACACACACACTGTATGCATGCACACATACACACACACAC
>CM075009.1:4535622-4565622 GCA_037576675.1 Pangasius sanitwongsei | reverse complement strand
TTTGAGAAAGTAAATACTTCATGGTCATTAATGTTAGCTGGATCACCTGCTGCTAAGAAAACACACACTTTCATGGAAGTCTCCATGTTTTTTCCTACTGTGTAGCTCAAACGGGGCATATTTCCCAGTTCCTACTTCCGAGTTAAGTTGAATACAGCATTATTCCAACATGTATTAGACATCATAAAGACATGCTTTAGTTCATTTTTGATGTCATGTTGAGAAAATGTTGAGTTTTCGTCACACATTCAGGGCTGACTAAGCTCTTTAATTTAATTCTTTAACTAGTAAAAAGGTAATCATTGTCAAACTCCAGCTGTATAACTCCTGTTGATTATTTTCCTATAACAGCACATCCTGTCATGTGCGTGTTTTGTGTACGTCTCTGAATTTCACAAAGGTTGTGTTCCAAAAAGAGGTTTAAAATCATCAAGTGGTGCCTTTCTAAACGAGGGTAAAATGGGTTTTTACCCAAGGGTAAAATGGCAAAAAGAGCAAAACGGCTTTTTGTTTTTATGCTCCAAAAATCTGGAACACTCACCCTCTAGAGACCTGGTAGCATGAATTTCCCGCATTCCACTCAGGACACCAGTTTTACTGACGCAAGTAATTTTATTTTTATATAATATTTATAATAACGTTGACTCATTTTTCTTTTTAGTATTAGAATAATAATCAAACTGAAATCAGAACAGCCGAATCAGAGTGAAAATACTACACATAAACATGGTTTATTGCTTTCCTTATAAAACTCTTTGGGGTTTCACGGTTCATGTTTCTCTCCACGTCTCTGAGATCTTTAACCGAATAGCACCAGCACTCAGTGCCAAGTGTTGGAGCGGCAGCTTACGCTCGGTTTTCCTGAGCGGCTCTAAGTGGCTCTCCCTGGCCTAGCGTTGGCACCGTGCTCTCAGCAAACTGACAGGGGTCATTTAGAGGGCATGTAGCACGTGGCAAGGGACAAGAGCCTGGTGGGGAACCTGGCTGTGGGCCAAAAAAAGGCTTCGACTAGCTCATTGCACTGCATCTTACTCAATCACAGAAATAAAATATTTCACCACAATCAGGAACGTCAGACACTCAAATGAGTATAGCTATGTGTACATAAGTACAAATACACATAATTATAAATATTAAAAATAAAGGCTAATAATAAACAAATGTGTTGTTATTCAATAAAAATGTCTATTTGTTGGTGAGGTTTTTACTAAGATTAGTAAGGAGTCTAGTTAACATTTAAGGAAGAAGTCTTCAGTGTCAGTGCTTTGTAACGGTTAATAAGATTTCCATCACGGGAAAGTTTTCAAGACAAAGGCGTTTGCGCTTTCCGGTTTGAGAAAGTGCTGATGTTAACTACCATTTTGTGGATGTTCCACAACATTGGGCCTCATTCATCTCATGATCTTTTTAGTAAATTTGTGCATAAATGTTTTTGCAAGCTAAGCAAAAATATAAATTCCCACCTGATTTACAAAAGTTTCGGTCGAAGTTATCTTGACTATTATTTATTATTTTTGCTACAGTTGTCTCTTCAGCCTCTTGTGTACCAGTGTGTCCACCCCAATGCTGCACAGGAAAAGCAGGAGGTCATGTGTCATAAGGAAACCTAGTGTACTCTGGAGGCTTGATGGTGGCACGCAGCCGACTAGGGAGTATACAGCACATTGCAGCTTGAGACATACCAGATCGGTCACTTATCACTCACTTAGTCCTGGCTCTAAAGTATCGCACAACATTAAAAGAAGATGCTGTGACAAACAGAACTGACTTATATGCCAGCTGAGCCACTGCAGCCTGTCCTCCTTTTTATACAGTCTTATTTGAATGACTGGTTTTAATTGTCTTAATCTCTTGATTTGTGTTTTTTCCTGATTTTTTTCTGTTTTCTGTTTTTCTGGCTGGCATATTTGCATTCATTCAAGATGGAGTCACGTTTAGCGTGTTTTTACAAGAAGATCACACATTAACAGCCCAGTGTTGTCATATTCATGACTTAAAAGTGGACATTTTATGGTAGCTCAGAGTTGTAGTTGAAGAAACTCATGACCAAAACATTAAGCAAACTCTAATCTTCAAGGTTTACAGCATCACTCTGCTTTTACATTGTTTCCATGATACTGTAGATATAACACATTTACTGCTAGATTACTACATCATTGGCCTCAGTCAGATTGATGGTCTGTTGTCAAATATTGCAAAATGCAAAAATACATTTAATACAACTTATACAACAATGTAACGACTTATACAATCAAGGAATATATACATTTTTTTTTAAACAGACTGAATTTAGGATGGTACACTCCACTAAACACTACCATTCCTTAGAGGACTATGGACCATGATATATATATATATATATATCTGAGTATAAAATGAGAAGTTTGATGAAACATCGATTAGTGAAGTAAACTTCCTCCAGCCAATCTCCCCCATGGCTGTGCTGGCAAAAAGCCTGAGAGCCGCAATGTTCTGGCACGTCTCATGGCAACGCTGATGTCTGCTGAAGATTGAAACAGTGCAACAACGACGAGATGAAAAGAGGAGAGAGAGAGAGAGAGAGAGAGAGAGAGAGAGAGAGATATCAGTGAGCCAAAAACGCAGCATGGAGAGACTAACAGCCAAGCCAGTTTCAGAGAGCTGGAGAGAGAGAGAGAGAGAGAGAGAGAGAAAGAAAGGCAAACCCTTTTTTAGATTGCTGGTACTGGTGCAAGAGTTTATAATGAAATTGCAGAGACATAGCTTATTTTATGCTACAAAAAATAAGACAGAAACACAGATGTATACATTTGCATTTTTTTTTAAATTTTTATCTGCTCTACAGCTTCCAACAAATGCATCTGAGAAAAAAAAAAACAGTAAGTTACAGTGAGGAAACCATACATATGGATGGTAGTCGTTGACATTAGTGGTAGCTTATTTACCCTATGTTCACACTAGCAAGCAACAACGCACAGGCAACCGTTCAAAACTTTTAACTGTGATTTTATATTCCTATCAATTAAAGCTTGAAAGGATGTAGCAGAGATCATGGTGCCGCTGGTGAGTGTACGTAGCTAGTACAGTTCGTTAGCATTGGTGATCTGCAAACAAAGCTAATATGAAACCTGGCACATCACAGAGAAATCAATTTGGGTTTAGCTAGTTAGCTTTAGAAGCATTTACATTTTGGATGCTACCATTTCTCAGTGGAAATAAAATAAAAAAAAAGCCAGACAGTGTACATCCACAAGCAACAGTAGCAATTACTAAATGCCTACAAGAGACAAAGTACAAGTGACACCAGTGACTTGCTGGTTGCTGGCATGAATGTAGGTTTAGGTGAGGAGAGAGTGAGTTTCTCATCTTATCATCAGTGTTCAATCAGGGAGAAATTTTTAAAGATCACAGTGAATTCAATTTATATAGGAGGTGGGATGTGGCTGCATACAATACATAGATTAAACTATTAGCTTAAAAGTGTTATAAATTTAGCTTTGTGAAAAGGCTATTTTCCCCTATATGTCATTAAATTGCTCTGCAAACACCGTAAAACCTTTTTCACAGGGAAGAGAAAGTTGAAAAATCCCAAATCTGAAATGATCTGAAAAGTTAACAAGCTAGCTGTTTAGCCAATCTACTAACGTAATAGTCTCAAAACAGTTAACATTTGTTTGAGGTTCAGTTGGCATTCTTCTATACTGTATAAATGCAAATTACTTGCTACTTTAAAACACAACTTTTTATTTTGCGCTAATCTCTTTGCATCTTGCAGGGACTTAAACAATAGAACATGAAGTAATATTGATCCATACACCAGATTTAGAGTTTGATGGTTTGAGACAAAGGATTTATGCTGTGTGAGAAAGTGTGACAGCCCTGAAACAGAGGAAAGAGAAACAGAGAGGAAGAGCGATGTTGCTGGGCCGCGGATTTGCGATGGCATCCCGTGTTCTTCGATGTGCCGTTGCCAAGGCAACAGTAACTTGGTGACCTCGTTATTTCAGCCTAATCCAGTGCTGAAATTATGGCCGCTCCACCCTTTTGCCTGGCCGTCCTGATAACATAATCATTGCAAATGAGGCAAGGGACACAGAGAGAGGGAGAGAGAGAGAGAGAGAGAGAGAGAGAGAGATGGAGAATGACCAACATTCTGCGTGTGTGTGTGCTAAATTGTCAATATAGGTAGAGTAGTTACATTATTAGTATAGGAAGTGTAGTCAAATTGCTATAAGTACTATAGTTGAATCGGTAATGTAGATAGCATAGTTAATAGAGAAAGTGTAGTTAAATTGCTAGTGTATGTAGTAAAGTTAAAATAGTATAGGAAAGTGAGTTAAACTGTTTATGTAAGTAGTATAGTTAAGTCGCTAATATAAGAAGTATGGTAAAATTGTTAATATAGGAAGTATAATCAAATTGTCAATATAAGTACTATAGTAGAACTGTTAATAAAGGCAGTTGTTATTAACATTGTTAATATAAGTACTATAGTTGAATTGTTAATATAGGTACTATAATCACATTTTTAATATAGGTAGTATAGTTAAATTGTTAATATAAGAAGTATAGACAAATTGATAAAATTAAATAATTTGTATATGAACTATAGAAAAATTCCTAATAGAGTTAAATTGTTTAAATAATTATTATAGTTTAATTGCTAGCATACACACAAACCACTTTATTGGGACCACCAGTACACCTGCAATTAGCCAATCAGCCAATGATGTGGCAGCAGCCCAGTGCCTAAAATCATGCAGATACATGCCAAGAGCTTCAGCCAACGTTCACATTAAATGTGAGAGGAAAAAAACAGTTTGAGAGCAACAAGGTCAAATGCAAGTGGTAAAAAAGGCCGGTGTGTGTAAATCTTAAAGATTTTGTTTGTTGCTATCCCACCTCTGATCAACATTCCCACCTGTGCACATACACCTCTTATTAGTAGGAGATCTAATTATGAGAAGGGCTTTTGTGTCATGAATATTAATAATGATGCTAATAATTGAGATGAACATACATCATATAGCGTGTTTTAAAACAAACTTGCTCAAAACAGAGCAGTACTGTTACATTTCCCACACTTCACGTAGGCTGTAAGATTTGAGTGTAAAGGGCATTGATATGGCTCAGGTCTGTGTGACACCTGAGAAGTGACCTATAGTGTGTATAGAGGTCAGCTGTAAATGATTCTTTGAATAGCAGCAATCAGCAAAGAGAGTTTTATTTTTCTCTAACTTAGTCATTGTAAAGAATGCTGTCATACCAGGGAAGCTGACCTGACATTGGATCTGTAGTGGTGCTCGGGGTAGTGTTGCTGCCTCACAGCTCCACGGTCCCTGGTTCAATCCTGAGCTTGGTTTACTGTCTGTGCTGAGTTTCACATCTTCTCCCGTGTCTGCATGGGTTTCCTCCAGGTTCTCTGGTCCAGAAAAACATATTGCTCTATATAGCCCCTAAGTGTGAATGAGTGTGTGAATCCCATTCAGGATGTATTCCTGCATCAGGCCTGGTATTCCTGGGACAGGCTTTGGGTCTATGTGACCCTGACCAGGATAAAGCACTTACTGAGCATGAATGGATGAAAAAATGATTTAGTTTGCCTTCATTTGAATGAAGCCATAAGACCAGTTACAACCACTAATCCTGCCCCTCATACTAACCTTAGCCTCTTGTAATTTTCCTTATAAACTGACTTCAGGACATAATGCCTTTGTGTCACGATTTCCTTTAGCTTTGCTTGTAGTCATGAAGAAAAATGACTGAAAAGGTGAAAACGTAGTGTTGCTCAGAGCTGGGAACTCGTGTCTCAGACTTGCAAGTCGTGTTTCACCTAAGTCTCAATTTTACTGACTTGTGACTCATACTTTAAAACTTATGATTTGCAACTAAATTTGCAACTTTGAGACTTAAAACCAGACCAGGCTCGAGACTCTGACTCATGAAAACTCATAAACCAATCTGTCGTTGCTACAAGTAAGTTAACAACAGCGCAAGTTAACAAAAGGGCAAGTGTTAGAAAGGTATTTCTACTTAAATTGCTTTACGTGTAATCATAAAAATGGCCTAGATTTAAAATCAAAACTGGGATCTTCTTGATATGCAGATATATAACATAGAAATATTTCTCAGATATTCTCTCACTTTTCCTCTCACCTCAACCCATAGCCATGCCAGAGAAATACTAAAAAATAGAAATGATCATAAGTAATGCATCAGAGAAGTAAGAAATTTCAGAAACATATTTTTAATACATTAAGGTGTTGTGTTTAAATGTTGAGATTAATGATTAGATTATAATAAAATCATAATGCATTACATACAGTAAGTAATAACACATAATGGGGGCATGTTGTTATCAGAAAATATTTAATGACATGGTTGTCGAAGTTACTGTTACCGCCTCACAGTTGATTCGTTTCCAATAACAGCATGTCCTGAAGTGTTTTAGTGCTCTAATACTACAGCAATTGTTTAACAATTACGTTTTTATTAATTAAAAAAATGATTAATCTTAGTTATCAGCTTGAGAATCCTGCAAGCACAAGCTCCTCTGTCCTGAAGACTTTCCTGTGGCAGAAAACTTACTGACTGTTACGAAGCACTGGCACTGGAGACTCCTTCCATAAATGTTAAACAAATGTCTCCTCACAGAAAACTTCACCGTAACAACGATAACACATCTTTAAAAATGGGTTCATGTAGAGCATCCACCATTTAAGTCCCCATGTAAATAGTTACAATACAAACGATAACATTTCTGAATTTATTGCTGATGAATAACACTGTACATGTTAATTAACACCAGTGATCTTAATGTAAAAATAGCAAGCTGCTACTTGAAATCTTATCGTCTGGAAATTAAAAGGCAGTTAATTTAAGAGGGTTGGGGGGCAGGTGGTGTGTAACAGTGTACACTGATCTGCTCTTTATTCTGATATAATCTCTCTTAAGAAACAATTTATCAATGACCATGACTCAATAATGGATCTTTTTTTTTTTTTTTTAATTACACTTATATTCCAGGGATTTTAACCTGAGAATAAAGCAAAATATAACTAAAATGACCAAAACGTGATTATAGTGACTATCCTGTTCTTTCCATCTCTTACTGTATTTACGCCTTTTGACACAAACCTGCGATCACCAAGGGTGATAAGATCGTTTGTATATTTGCATTTCCAGAAAATCATGTTTACAGGATTTTCTCAATAACTTAGAAGAAAATGCTTGACGTTTTAAAAAAACGGTAGTTCTGGATGAATGAAATTTGAAATATATATGTTTAAGGGTGCTTTCACACCTATTAGTCTTTTGCTGAGTCTGAATTAGAAGGAAATCGATACTTTTAGTTTGTTCACTATTTGGTTTGGTTTCACACTGCACAAGCTAAAAAAAAAAAAAAAGTCAAAAAGCCCAAAAAAAAAAAAAAAGAAGAAAGGCTGAAGTGCAGAATTCACCCGAACACGGAGAACACGTAGCTGCAGCTAAATAAATGATTAGATACTTATATAAATAACTACTTCAAAATATTTGTGTATCACATCTTGCATTTATTTTCTCTTTTTTGGAGCAGAGTTACAGCTCTGTGCTTTGGCTCGGTTTATGCCTTACAGCTTAGTTTAGGACTCACTTCTATAAAAAAAAATGCTGCAACCCAAAATACACATCATGTTTGTTTCACTTCCTGCAGTCGAGTTGATTCAGGGCTGAATCTCTGGGTGCTTTCAAATATGCAGCATTTAGTCAGTTTGAATGCAACACTGCTGTGTTCTCCTCTTCTTGGTTTGCTTCCAAACGAATTTTAAATTGGTTTGATTTCAATGAGGAAGTGATTCGACTCTGAATCTAAATGATTGCAGGAAGTTAACTGAACACGCTGTGGATTTGGGTTGCAGTCGGTGCTGCCCCTTGACCCATGCTCTTCTAAGAACAAAACAGAAATAAATGCTGATTGTGATACATGAAATGTTTCAAACTAGCTACTTATATAATTTTCGAATCATTTATTTAGCGCCTGCTCCGTGTTCTCTTTGCGATTTCTATGCACGCTTTGCAAGGGTTTTGCTCGACACCCGTCAGTATCCAAAAGTATAAATTTCACTCTGATTTGTACTAATTGGTGTGAATTTGCCCTTAAAGTGTGATTGTTTGCATCTAGTTTTCTTCTCACTGGTAGGTGATAGTAGTGTATTGTATTGTGATTCATTTGTGAGCAGCTTTCTTCCTGAGAACTTTTAAAAAAGAAGACTCTATTAGCCTCAGTGACATATCTTGATAAACTAAATGCAATAATAATGCCAGAGAGAGCCAGTCACTCATCGAGCACCAGAGTTGTCTAGGTGCCTGAGGGAACAGGAAACTAAAGGTGCTTGTTAGCCGAGGTGAGTCAGCAGTAACGCTCCAGGGAGTCGAGGCTAAATCCTCTACAGTCCCTACACTTAACACAGCTGAACTTGTATGGCACGACAATTTAGGAGACTTGTGTGGAAAAGTTCAGAAGTTTCAGATCTACAAGCAGGAAAAGACTTTTATGAGCTTAGAGTGATGATGTGACGTATATTGCAAAGGTGTTACATTTAAGTAAAACTTCTATTTAGCCCCCCCATGAAAATACTACTTAACCACCCCTCTGAGAGTCAGATATGTAAGGGGTGTGCTTTAATAGGAAAATAATCAACAGTGGAGTTTAGCTGTATGCGAAGCGTTATTACTGCTACCACTTCAAAACGGTGGTAACCAATTTCCTAATAATTACAACTTTTAATTATTAAAGAATGACACGTTGGCACATCATGCTTTTTAAAAAAAATCCATTTATAGTTATATTTAATGCTATGGAACGTCCACAAAACAAGTTAGTTTGTCTTATCACTTACACTATATCAGCTATAAAGAGTCATTCCCTCACCAGCCTCACTTTTTCTCTCTCTAGACGTTAATAAGACGAAAAAAACACAGCTCGTCACGTTACCGAGAAACCATCATACAAGTCCACGTGAATGAGCTGTTACTATAGAAATGATGACATATTTAAGCCAGCACATCACTATAAGCCTGTGATTTGATTTACTGACGGAACTGCTGCCAGAGCTGCTGTTACAGATAACACCTTCTGACCTTATACGATTTTTATATAAGATCTCACTGACACCTCAAATTTTATTCAAATTTCTAAAGGCAACGATGCATGTTGTTAAAAAAATAAGGCCGTCAGTCATGCCTCTTCAATAATTCACCACATTTGCATATCATTATCTGCATTTCTCATTATCTCTGACTGAGACCTACTTACATATTCAACAGTAGTAATTGGCTTACATTCGTTCGTGCAAATTAACATAAATAATTGAGGAATGTCGCTTATAAGTTGGGATTTAAATGAATCTCAGGACATTCTTTAACATTTTATGTGTACTTGTATTTATGAATTTAGGTTTGTTGAGATATAACTAATTAATTCAATATTCAGTAATTCAGAATTAGTATTGCTATTACTGGTATATTTATAAAGTTTACTAAGATCATGACTGCTATTAGTCATAAATATATGATATACTCTATACTATACTATACTATTATTATAGTGTAACTACACTATTGCTAACTGTACTATAATAAACTTTATAAAAACACTGACTTCACATAATGATGGATTTGCATAAGCCATATTAATTCTGAATATCTACAATTGGTGTTATTCATAGAAGTCGATGAGACAAGTGGAAAAAAGAGATATTGCGAGAGCTACAGTAGGCTCAGGGTGATGGGTGAAGCCTGCCAACCCCACACACACACACACACACACACACACACATAGCTCTGACAAATCAGACACATCATTAAGCCACTGTGCAGCCCCTGAATATGTGTATGTGGAATAAGGCCGCACTGCACACACTCGTCCTGGCATGAGCTATGACACATCCTCACTCCAATGAGCTGCCACTACTCTCAATGCTGTAATACTGTATTTTATGGACAGTAAGCCGCTCTTACTGGCGAACCCCTCTGTTTTCTCCAAAGTCACTGTACATTGGTTTGCCAAGTTGCATTAATGTCCCATGCATTCACATATTCCATGTTGGTCTTCAGCGACTCCTATAAGAACATTGTAGTTTAGTTTTGCCTATTTATTTGAGTCAGGTTGTAGTTCGGCACTGCATTGTTTCCTGCTCTGATCTTTATTGATCTTTCCTCACTGATCCTTGCTACATTCCTGCTCCTCAAGGAATACTCCAATGTTTATTCAATGTTTATTCAACCTAATTTCACAATCTGTAGTACATGTGAGATTAAGGTCCAGCTACATACAATTTCTTGCTTACAATTGTATGTAAATGACATGACTGAATCATGACAACAATTACCTTTTAATGATTAGTTCATGAATACAAATAAGACATCAATTTGAGACATTTGTTTTGAATGTTAAGTGGAGAATATTTGGCACCTTCTCTGTCCAATCGTTTTTTTAAATACAGTATAGACTTTTGTTTTTTTGAAAAAGCAATGCCTTCACTTCACTAATCTGATTGGGATATAACGCAATGTCACTATCTGTATCTGTATCTGATCAGTGCTCCAAATATTCATATCTCTATCTGTATCAGTATCTGAATTTAAACCCAAAGTGGTCGTTACCTAAACAGGAAGGTTTATTTTCAATAAAAATGGTCATGGGACTGTTTTTCTAATCCCGGTTGTTTGTACGTGCCTGTGACATTTCCTAATGAATTTAGTTGCTTCTATTTCTCAAATTGTATACCACCATGACCCTGATCAGGCAGTTACTAAGGAGGAATGAATGCTGTAAAAGCACGTTAATGAATGTGGTCTTTCTTTGTCTGGCAAGCTTCATATCTGACTGCTCACTGGCACCCTCATGAAAGTAAAACCATCTTACTCACATGACTTTATTTTGTTCAATCCCATGGAATCCCAGTCCCGATGCATACCTCTTGTCTCAATCAGATGCCTTGGGAACCTTTCTAGCAAGCTTTAAAAAAAACACACCAAAAAAACAAATAGTGCACTGCCTATATGTATCTGTGTAGAACACAATATCTGTTTATTCTGACTAATGTATTTTTTTATTAGGGATTCGAGTACATTCTTAAATCAGACCAAAGAGAGTGAATGAAATGGCACATCTATGAAAGTCTGGGAAAACTCATTCCTTTCTTGCTTATCTGCCTTCAGATAAATAATTAACCTAAATCCATGTGATTGGCTGCAACAAGCCGCAACAGAGGATCTGCTACAGAAGCTACAATGGTTTAAAACAAAACAACAAAAAACTAGAGTCATTGAACTATGGCTACTTCATATGTTGCTCAGTTTTGATACAGTATTTATTGAGTGCTCAGATTGATCTGCTCAAATACTTTCCTGGGTCGGTATCAGAACCACATACTTGTAATGGAAGCTTATGGGCAGCTGTTGGGGTGTCAGTTTATAGTGTAAAACCAGGAATTATTTATTAAATTATTAAATGAAATTAATGACTTTTTTTAAACTTTCCATCTAGGACTTAATCACACATATATGTGAAGCTTTTTTCTTTCAGAGATGGGAAGAATTTATGGTACTGCTTTGCCTACAAAACTTCAATTTCTGCCTATTTGCACAATGATATCAAAAAAACTTCAGAAAATCATAAGTAAATAGAACAGTTTTTACTGTAGTTAAATGTGAATACAATTACCTACATTTTAGTCAGACATTCTGTCACATCTGTCTCCTCTTATATATATTATATAGTCACATATGTTCAACATTTATTTATAGCTTTAAACAGCCATAGACTTCCATTATAAGTGACTTTTGAGTAAACAGGGTTTGTTGAAATTCTTGTCTGTGGTAATCACACATATGATACAGATGTGGTGGAGAGAGATTAGGTTGTAAAAGGTTAGAGCTTTCCTTTAATCCTTTCGTCAGGCCTGGAGAACATCTGTCTGTAATTAATCCTTTCCATGTCTTTACACAGTAACACTTATTGTTAAATCTTGTCATTCACTTTATAAGTAGTTAACTGAGTTAGCACCAAGATAAAAAAAAAAAAAAAAATCAATTTGCCACTTGGAGCACTAACGTAGCCTCCCGTATCTCCGTGAGTAGAATGGCTACCGTAAAATCCCCCAAAAATTGGATTTTTGAGAAATGCAAAAATGATGCTGTTTTCTTATATAAGCATTTTACAGGGCAAAAAACAAACCAGAAAAAAAAAAACCATAGTATCATGTTCGGTTTTGCATTTGTACACTGTACATACTCTAGTATTTGTAGCACGAGCTAATGGTCATGCTACAACCCTTCCGACAACAAGCACTTTACCATATTCAATTAGAAAAATCAGAGCATGCTGATGAAAATGTGTTAATTGCACTGTATTCCCAAAACACGCTGGAAAAATATCCAGAGAGAGAGAGAGAGAGAGAGAGAGAGAGATCATTTAACATCCTGTTAATTGTTTTGTCAGGTGAAGTTTGTCAAGAAGGCAGCACCATCTAGAGGTAAAGTCCACATTCATAATGCACAAAGGAGCAGCATCTGTGCATGTTATAAATGTGTGGACCACCGGACCAGCGTGTCTGCTCATGAACCCACACACACACACACACACACACACATGCCTGCAGACAATCACATGTGACTGTAAAATTACAGAGACGTTTATATACATATAAATATATATATATATATATATATATATACACACACACACACACACCACCATGCAGACATAAGTATGTGCACACATGTCACCAGGGGTACACTAACCACTTCCATCTGCCCACTCTTTATTTATGTGACCGGTTGGTGCACAGACTAAATGGCTTCCACATGTTTTATTGTTAGAGACGGAACCCTAATGACTGCAGGGCGAAAGAGGGCCACGTCTTCAATCTTTCATCGGTGCAAGATGACATCGGGGAAAAAAAGGTAAAAGAAAGCAAAACCTCGTTTGGCGTTACCTCAAGGCACCCTCAGTGCATTATGATTATTAATGACTGATCACTGATCAGTGGAGGGAGAGATGAACGTGAAAGTTTGTACTGCAATGAGAAAAGACAAAAATACATTTATAAATACAATGGAACATTTGGCATGTTTCACAGATGCTCCCTAATTTTCAAAAGTAACAAAAATGGGCAAATAATGTATGCTAAGATATTAATAGT
Source organism: Pangasius sanitwongsei (assembly GCA_037576675.1). NCBI lineage: Eukaryota > Metazoa > Chordata > Actinopteri > Siluriformes > Pangasiidae > Pangasius > Pangasius sanitwongsei. The sequence continues at coordinate 4,552,456 of CM075009.1, read as the reverse complement.
GAAAAAAAAAAATCAACATGTCCCTTTCTAAATGTGATGTCAACATTAATATGTGATTTACTGTAAGCTATAAACATCATCAAAACCTTACTGTGCAGATGAACACTGGGATGTGGGTAGCCATTCTGGATTTTGAGTATTTTCAAGGGAAATTTAATAAAGGCAGTATTGAGGGGGAAGCAGGAATATAGACAATAATATAGTTTCATTTTGTACTTAAATTTGTAAGTGACTATCCCTACCATTTACATGAATCTTTTTGCTATAAAATTAGATTAACTAGCTTAAAGATGGCACTGGATGCAAGTATATGAAGACTTGGCCTTATGTTTCTGGAAGAGATTTCGAGATACATCCACTTCATAGCTCCAGTGAAAATTACACGTTGGATGCCAAAGATATCTTATCTAATTGACTAGATGTGAGGTACATGAAAAATTGTTGACACTGGATATTTCCTTTAACAAGCATTAGTATGCATTTCCAAACTTTGAGGTGGTTTCATTGAAACGTCCACTAAAGAGATTTCCACTAAAAACTAGCCGTCTCACAGCTCCAGAGCTCCCAGTCCATGCTTAGTGTCTGTGTGGGTTTCTTCCTGGTTCTCCGGTTTCCTCTCACCTCTCAAAAACATGCTAGTAGGTGGATTGGGACTTCTTGGTATGGATGATTGTGTAATGTGTTTGTGTACATGATGTACTCAATTTATTTTAATTTTTATTACATCCTGTAATAAACTAGCATCCCTTCTAGAACGTATTCCTGGGATAGGCTCCGGATAAACCGAGACCCTGACCAGGGTAAAGTGCTTCTTGAAGATGAATAAATGAATGAATGAATGAATGAATGAATGAATGATGTGGGTGACCGGAAAATTGTGTATATTTGATTTTTCTCCAAACTTTGCCTTTAACTTGGTATATGAAGGTGCGGAAAAAGCTGAAGAATACAACAAGTTTCAAGTTCCTTGAACAGTGTGACGCTGGGTATTTTTTTTTTTTTAAGAACATGAAGAAAGTTATTTCTATGCTATATTGTATATAAAAGAAGTTTCCAGAAAACAATAGTGCATCCAGACTTTTGACTGGTAGTGTAATATTGCACAGTGTGTCCATATGGAGCACTAACAAAGATGAATGAATCTTCACACACACACACACACACTCTCTCATATGTGTAATATTTGAATAGGTTTGTGGTGTTGATACAAAGAGACTCGAGAACCGAGCAGTGGATTATGGGAAATATTTTACTGCTTAACACTGGCCCATACACAGTACCACTCTAACACACAGCCATAAAGCACAGGAAAGATTTTGATGGATGGTGTTTACCTGTAAACTTTTTCATCTATATTCTACTCTCATACACAAACACACACACAAGCAGGGTAAGGTCACTTGTTTGAAAAGCTGCATTGTACATTAGGATTAACTGCTGAGCATTTTACTGCTTTTAGACAATGAAGAGGTAAAAAGTCTTGTGACTGAAAGCTTACCAGACTCTTCTCTTATGTTCCAGCTTAAGACAGCCAATAAACAATGTTTGATTTGCTACAAAGGAATAAAACACTTATGGGCATGCTGTTATAGAAAAAATAACCTCTGATGGGTGGGGTGATGTGGAATGACATGAACAGTTACAGTTACCACCCCTAAGTTTTTTTTTTTTTCAATAACAGTATGTCCAGAAGTATTTTATTCTTACTCTTACGTCACAGCAATTTGCCAGTGATTACAATTTTTAACTTTTTATTGGATGACACATCATACTCTTTATCTATTCATATCTACATATGTAATGTTGTGGAATGTCCAAGGAACGAGAAACAAATCAGCTCCTGTTATCACTTATGTTATAAACAGCATACACTCCGCTCCTGTGGTTGAAAACTGACACTGACACTGGAGACTCCTTCCTTACACGTTAAATGTTAGAATGTCTCCTTTCAGGAAACTTCACCGTATCCATGATTTTGTTTGGCTTTGTGAAATACCAACATGTTTTTTTTAATCTGTTCATAATTTGTCCTCCATATAAATTCATGTGTATGAGGTGTTACTATAGAAACAGTAACATATAAGAACGGACACATACAAACCTGCAATACGAATTACAGCCGGAACTACTATCAAAATTAATCATTACCTTCTGTTTGAGAATTCAGCAGTGCTGTGGTATAATATTCTTTAAGCTATCTTTAAGAATGAACATTAAACATGATGTAAACAATAATAAGGAATTGTGTGTAGTGTAAAATGTCAACAGGTGGCACTGTGCTCAAATACTATAAGGCTGAATGGATTCTCCCATCACAAGAAGTTAGTTTTTTGCCCTTATATTTCCTTTCTGCAGCTGAATACTAAATGTTTGCTGTATCCAACCCTCTTTTCTTCTACTCCTCTTCTCGTCTCATGGTTTTTACTGAACCGGCGTGGCCTCTGTCTTTCCTCCTGATGTCACCAGCTGGATCAGACTGCCTGAGGCTGGCCGCTCTGACCCACTGGCCCAGCTGTAGAACATTCTGGAAAACGAGATAGAGCAGTGAAAATGATAGGAGGAAGGAGAATGGAGGCAGAATAACAAATTGGGGTGGTGGACAGAAGAGACAAGAGAGAGAGGGATGGAAAGAAGGAGACATGATGAAAATTGGTATCACTGGCTGACAGCAGCCACAAGCCTACGTAGAAGATTCTAGAACGAAGAGAAAACCCTCAGCGCTCAGTTGTTATCCGATTACAGGAGTGTTTGTTTTAATTAACTAAGACCCCGCCCCCAATTGCAGAGCCGATTTCTATCTCTCCATGTCTCTTGCTTGCTCGCTAATCTCTGGAGCTCTGGCTCCTCCTGTGAGATTAGACGCTTCTCTGAATCCACATCTAATCTTCCCATGTAACGCGGTGGGTCAGCCTTGTGTGAGCTCCTCAGTCAGTGTGTGCATCGCTGAGATTACATTAGTAACTGTCTCTAGCGCTAATGACTCTATATGTACATGTGCACATACAAAAATCGCTCTCTATATGCAGCAATTGTGTTTTATCTCATGTAACGGTACGACACATTATGGCAAAATCCATATTATGGCCTCATTATATTACTTTACTCTATACATCACAGCACTCGCTAGAAGCCAAAAATACACTATATGGCCAAAAGTTTGTGGACAGCTGACCATTAAACGTCCCATTCCAAAACCGTGGGCATTAATATAGAGTTGGTCTCCCTTTTGCTCTTATATCAGACTTCACTCTTCTGGGAAGGCTTTCTACTAGATTTTGGAGCGTGGCTGTGGGGATTTGTGCTTATTCAGCCACAAGAGCATTAGTGAGGTCAGGCAAGAAGGTCTGGAGCAAAGCTGGAGGTAAAGTTCATCCCAAAGGTGTTCAATGGGGTTGAGGTCACGGCTCTGGGCAGGCCACTCGAGTTCTTCCACTCCAAACTTTGCAAACCATGTTTTCATGGAGCTCGCTTTGTACACAGTGGCATGGTCATGCTGGAACAGGTTGGGGCTTTTTAGTGAAATCCCAGTGAAAGGAAATCTTATTGTTAGAAGACATTCTAGACAATTGGGTGTTTCCAATTTTGTGGCAACAGTTTGTGGAAGACCCACATGTGGGTGTTACGGTCGGGTGTGCACAAACTTTTGGCCATATAGTCCATCTCATAGTCCAGAAAATACAGTAAACGCAGCCACACGCAGTGACTACACCTGCGCCTAGAAATTACTGCCCCCCAAAGAATATTCATATTGTGTTTTGTATAAATTAAATATATTCAGAATTGTCTTGGCACTAGTGATGCCACTCGAGGTGACATGATGCTGTAAATTTGTGATGGACTATTCTTTAAAAACTGTACTTTGTCCACTGGCAACTTGGCCAGGGTATTATTAATACATTCAATAATTATTTCAGGCATCTTGTACCTTTTATTTAAGTCTAATCTAAGTCTAATGTGGTACTGTTATATCACAATAATATCATAAAACCATGATAAAAGGGTTGGCAATTATCGTGATATGAAATGTAGTATCAGAACACGTTTATTAGCTTTTCTGACAGACCTGCATCTAGTCTTGAACTGCACATGACTTTTAAGGATTATAATGTGCTATAATATGGTTTGAATGGCATATAATTAAACCTATTGGTAAACTTTTATATAGTATTATATTCTATATCGGATGATTTAATGTTGAATTGCTTTTTTTTTTTTTTTGCTTTATGATATACTAATCTAGTAATTAATAACCTGGAAACCCAAAGTGTTTTCCTTTATTGATCTGAATGAAGGCTTTACAAAACCACCATCAAGTTTACTCTAATTTCAAAAGGTTTGCTTTTTTAAGATTCTCTTAAGCCGTGAACATTCAGGCTCTGGAAGAACGTCACTGCCATCCTGTGGTCAGATCCAGCAATTTTACCCGTTTAATGTTTCGCCCCTTGTCTGTCACATACATACAATCATGAGTGAATGCATTCATATCCATCCATCCATCCATCCATCCATCCATCCATTCATATATTCATTCACTCATTCATTCATTTTCTTACAGTAATTACTAATGCACACTTCAAACACTCACTCTGCGATGTATTCCATTGGTGTCCAGCTGCTGAAGTCTGCATCAGGCATGAATTTCCTGTTCATCGGCGTATCCAAGGTTACCCTGGAACATGACGTCATAACAGGGTTATCTCGGAAAATCTCTGGAACAGCACGGATGCCCGGGGCAGCAACAAGAGGACCGACATGGCATTTCAAGCTTCACTCATTAGTAACACAAAAGGAGTGGAAAAGGAGTATTTCCTGTTTTGTATTAATCCTAACATTCTACAGACACCCTGTAAAATCATGTGATCCATAATTTTGCAATGGCTCTCACAAATTTTTTTTTTTTCATTTCAAGTTTATGATTATGATTTACAATTTTCCGGCCCAGAAATGACTTCAAAACAGAGCTGCTTAGTTCTGCCCCTTTTCCATAAAAGTGCTTCCATCAAGTGGTTATTTTAAGTGTGTGTTATTTTAAGTGGTTATCACAGTTCTGGAATGTCTACAGTAAAATATTTTCTATTCAGCATGTCATAAATCTGCTTATATTCATGCCCTACCAAGACCAGCACTCTGTCCTCCATGTCTGTTTTCTCGCCTGCTGCCAACTTGTGACCTGATTGTTTGGGAAGTACAAAAGCTCTTGGTGTTTTTCTCAGAAGCTGAAGTTTTTTTTTTTCAACTTTGGAAACTCTGCTGTGACAAAAAAAAGGCTAACATGTGCTTCCTCCGAGTCATATGAAGCCAACCATGTGCATCTTTCCTAACTGCAGCTCATGCTGAGTCTCAGGGCAGCATAACACACTCTGAGGAAATCGCTATCTACCCTCTTCTGCATACACAAACTCACAGATGCCTGTGATGGGCTAGTGTCACTAGTGTGACTGACAAGGGAGAGAAAGTGTGCCATCCCTCCCACCCCGAGAGCACAGCAATCCTGGGCATTTGAAACTGAAGGAATGTCGGCTCACATTTAACACAGTAATGGTCTGAGGAATCAAAAAGTGAGTCAATAAGCACAATCGCTTTGACATATACTACTAAAGACTGATGTATTCTTCTTTGCTATAATTTAAAAACTGTTTTAGTCTGACATAACCATGTTTTGCTAATGGACTCTAGATAAATCTAAGATTAGTTGAGCCTAAAAGTCTGAATTCCTCAGCTGTGTCTCATTTCTCACGGCGCCTCTTCAAGGATGTAGAGGACAAATGCTGAGGCACGCAGCCATTGATGAACAGATGTATAGCTCAGGTTAGGACTAAGAGCGGCAAAACCTGATTTTTGCTCATAAAAGATAGATAGACAGAGAGGGATGGAGGAAGAGCACTTACGGGAGGATGGCCACGGCTACAGCGCCCGCAGGAAGCCCGCTGTTCTTTCCAGCCACACTTTCACACAGCTGATGCACTGCTGCCTTCGCCATGCCATAACCCACCATACCTACAGAGAGAGGGAGAGAGAGGGAGAGAGAGAGAGAGAGAGAGCAAGTGAGAGAGCGAGAGAGAAGGCAATTTCAAGAGAATGTCATCATCACTGGCACAAGCAGTAAAAGCAGACCCTTGATATAATTAAATAAAATATTAATTTTATGTCCAAGGGCGAAATAAAAATGGCCTAGGTTCAAAAATATTCTTTTACACGTTATAGAAATGCCAGAAATCTATGTAAATATACATAAATATGCAAATTAGAAAATCCTCCACATCCTCTTGTTGTCTCAAATAGTTAGTCGGCTAGTTAACCTGCTACTTAGTCTCTTAAATGTTACTTTACACTGCACAGTTTTCATCACAATAATGTTGTCACAGGCAAAAAGGCACAACTTATGAAATAATTCCTCGTTTTGAGTTGTGAGTATGGTTGTGAGTTAAAATCTGTGGTCACTGATTATTTAATATGACACATGAATATGCTCTTTCACGTTTTTCACGTCCCATGTCCTTTCCCCTTCTGTGAATTGGCTTTTGAATTTTATTCATGTTTGGTCTGATCGTTACATTTGCTAGTAAAAACGACATTGAACTCTTTTTTTATAGTAACTAACAACTTGTGTATATGCTAGGTTTCCAGTCTCATTCTTTGTTTTCAGACTGTTGCAGTAAATTATTGTAAAATTTACAGTTCATTATTTACTGTGTGGTTTTTAATCCAGACCTGAATGTCAAACAATTATTTATTTAAACCTGTAATAATGATGGAATAATCATAAGTTCAAAGACAACACTGGCATACTGGCACTAGTTTTTAAACTAAAGTTTATCAGCCCTAACCCTTTTCCTTAAAATTTGTGGTTAGACAGGTAACAGAGGGGTTTAGAAATTACACACTGCACCTTTAAGTGTATGAATTTATGGCAACACTCTGTGCCTTTGCTCAGATCTAAGAGATAGAGTATTTTGAAAATACCAAAATTTTGCACTGTGCACATTTTGGCTATAAGAATGCAAACTTTCCTATTTGGCATGACTAAATATCTATAGAATATTCCACCTAACAACCAGCAGTTGTTTTTTTCAGCGAACACACATCTGTACTTCATACACAAACATCTGGCCCTCACACTGTTCTGCTCTGGAGTGGCCATATCTCCCGGCCATAAAAAGCGATAAGAGCTTAGATCTGAACTTTGGATTGTGATTTTTAACTCTTCTCTGTCCAACATGAAGCTCGCTCTCCATTCTAATCCCCTGAAAAGACTAAACCTTGTTGCAGACCCTGCCCCCTCTCCACATGGCTGGAGCCTTGGCATCTGGAACCAATAACCAACTTTATGAGAGCGTGAGCGCTTCTTTAAAGAACAACAATATTACTTGGAGCCCAAAATGAAGCCCAGACATGCCAAAATGTCTTATGAAGAATGAGCCAATGAAAACGAGGGGTGTGTAGCTGCTTCCCCACTGCTAATGCAAGGAGCTTCTGTTTTTTTTGTGACCTTTGACCTGAACATTTTAAGTCCAGGATAAAAATCAAAGCGTGCTCACATGCTCTACAACTCGAGCTCTGGCTTAAATTCTTTAAATGCTTTACTTCAGTTTAATATGCCATGCACCAAGACATATTTTTTTTAAAGTTTCTTCAACATTAGTACCATTAAGACACCATTAAGACATTTTTTCCTTTCAACTGTGTTAATATTTGATTCAGAATAGCTGAGTGTATCTGTGAAATGTTAGTGTGCTAGCATGCTGAGAGTCTGTCAGAAACATTTGCTTTTTAATTCGCTCTTTTCCTACTGCAGATCAAACACTGAAAAACGGAGATTCCCATCATGCCATATCAAAGCAGTACTCTTAGCTGCAGGGCATGCCCTGTCTCTGGCACTACTGCGTGGATGTGAGACAGAGAGCAGAGAGACAGGCAGCAGAGAAAGACCACATGTGCTGAGCTAAAATGCTGAGTCACGTCTCCTCCCAGTTGCGCAGCCAATCAGAGCAGCTGATTCAGGGCAGTGTGTGCTGATAAGGGGGTATGAGTGGGGTGCAGTTTAAAGGCAGAATTCTGGTACAGTGTGTATTTCAGAGAAGCATACTAATGAGTGGGTTTTACTTAGACTTGAGGGGGTTGTATGATAAAGTGTGATAAGGTGGTTTAGCAGAGAGCGTATGATAAGGTGGTTTTGGTATGGCGGTATGACAAGGTGTTCTTGGGTAGGGTGTGTGGTAAGGTGTTCTTGTTAGGGGGTATGATAAGGTAGTCTTGGGTAGCTGGTATGCTAAGGTAGTCTTGGGTAGGGGGTATGATAAGGTAGACTTGGGTAGGGGGTATGATATGGTAGTCTTGGGTAGGGTGTATGATAAGGTGATCTTGGGTAGGGGGTATAATAAGGTAGTCCTGGGTAGGGGGGTAGGATAAGGTGGTCTTGTTAGGGGGTATGATAATGTGGTCTTGGGCAGGGTGTATGATAAGGTGGTCTTAAGCAGGGTGTATGATAATGTGGTCTTGGTTAGGGGGTATGATAAGGTGGTCTTGGTTAGGTGGTATGATAAGGTGGTCTTGGTTAAGGTGTATGATAAGGTGGTCTTGGTTAGGTGTATGATAAGGTGGTGTAGTTAGGGTGTATGATAAGGTAGTCATGGGTAGCAGGTACGATAAGGTAGTCTTGGGTAGCAGGTACGTTAAGGTAGTCTTGGGTAGTGGGTATGATAAGGTGGTCTTGTTAGGGGGTATGATAAGGCGGTCTTGGTTAGGTGTATGATAAGGTGGTGCAGTTAGGGTGTATGATAAGGTAGTCTTGGGTAGCAAGTACGATAAGGTAGTCTTGGGTAGTGGGTACGATAAGGTGGTCTTGGGTAGTGGGTATGATAAGGTGGTCTTGTTAGGGGGTATGATAAGGCGGTTTTGATATGGTGTATGATAAGTTGATGAGGGGTTTGGTAGAGGCTGTTAATTTGATTGGGTGCAGGATAAAAGTTTTGGTAGGGGTTCATGTCTGAAGGCAGTTTTCTAATAAGGGAATTTGGGAGGGGGTTGTGGAAGGGTTCATAATAAATACAGAGGATTTTAGCTAGGGTGCATGTTTCAGGTTAAAATGTTGATGTTGGGATTTTGGGTAGGGTGCGTGTTTCAGACTAACGTGCAGATGTTGTGACTTTGTGTGGGGTGCAGGTTTTAACTCAATGTGCTGATGCTGGGATTTTGCAGTGTGCAGGCAGTAAGGCCTATTGTGCTCAGCCAGTCAGATGACATCTGCTTTAATCTGGGTCTTTAAGAGATTTAAGGTCATATGGGCGAGATTTAAAGGCACAGAGTAAAATAAGCATCTAGCATGCTAAATTTGAGCTTTTGTAATATTCCACATGCATTAATCATATGAATAAATGAAAAAAGCAATGACAAATACCATGCCGTCACTTTAGTCAAGAGGAGACAAAAGTATTGGCTCAAACACTACAAATAAAACTTTAAGTGGCCTTTTGCTGACTATAACTGCTAAAGCATTTAATAAATCCCAATTAAGTCCATGACTGCCTGTGATTACAAAGTAGTACAATAAAATAATCACGCCGGCACAGAACATGAGTCCTCATGAGTCCTCTGATCTGTTCATTTCAGTTTAAAGTACACTGTATATACGTGTCGCTCTATTTGAGTTGTGAGGGTCACATGGTTATAAGCCAAGGTCTCTCACATATCAGTCTCAATTAAGTCCTATTTTAATCTTGTTTATTTTAAAGAGTTCAGTCTGTAAGTTTTAAAATTGATTCTATACCTGTAATCATATAGGAAACTGAGCTTTTACAAACATTTTGCAAAATGTTCTTCCACAAGTTGCTTGCAACGACTACCAGAAATTTCTACCAAAGAGGTCTCTAAATGCCGAAATCTTTACAAAGTTACATACTGCATCTTTAAGTTCTTGCTATTTCTAAGTAGGCAGATCTGATAGCTGTGGAAATGAAGCAATGTCTTCAGACAACAAGCAATTTATGAAAACCTCTACTGGCCTTGTATTAGGATTTAATATAAAAGATATAACTCTGATTTAATCAGGTATGATTTTCGATATATAAGCACCTGGAGTTCCGCTGAGTGAAGCCTTGGCTCCGGTCAGAGTGAGCAAACCTCCAGGCTTGAGGTGCTGAGAGGCCAGATATGCGGAGATGGTGGACGTCCACACACTCTGTTTCCACATCAAATCGCTGTTCTTAAACAAGTCTGCAAAGATAGAAAATGAGAGCGAGTGAGACAAGAGTAAGACATGAAAAGTAGATCAATAGAAAACAGGTTTTATCAACATGAAATATTATGTGCTTGTCTAAGTTAGTCTAGTGGGTACTTTATGTGAAAATTTATGTCTAAATGAGAGATGACACAATCCTATATCAAATATCATTATCAGGCTGAAATCAGCAGAAAATGTTGGACTGGATATCAGAGAGAGAAGAAGGACAAGTTTAACATTTCTTAAACATTTCTTTTAACAAACTAACATGCTGTTATAATACGCCATTTATTTTGCACAGAGACATTTTATTACTTTAGTATTGTTAATGAATGATGAGTAAATATTACACTGGAATTAATGGAATAAAAAAAAGCTGTGGTTATGTGTAAGTCGTGCTGATGCTTATGTATTTGTTTCCTGTAGAGAAGTCAAGTGTTTGAGTATGATCATTTTAAATGGCCATTTTAAGTGAAATGCTTCAATTAAAAATTGGCTATTTTAAAACTTAGGAGTGAAAAACATATATGGGATTGGTATCAGTATAAAAAAAGAAAAGAAATCATGCCATCTCTAGTGTAAATCTAATCTAATATCCATAAATTGCTTATCTTGTTCATTTTTTATTATGTTGTGAAAGTAATGGCCTGGGACATCCTTTGCCAGTTTACACAACTTGAGGGCTGAAAAGCTGAAATGCAGCATAGTGTATGTGCAATAATTTTCAGGTGTGTGTAGTTATGTACACTCATTCAAATACTCATAATACTAATTCTGGACCTTTGGAGGCACAGTTTCCCCCAGCCCATCCTCCGGCCACACACACGATGGCATCCACTTTCTGGTCTCCCAGCAGCCGAGCCACATCTGATGTCACCTACGTGAAACACGGCATATAAACATCTGTTCAACAACCATTTATTAAGCATGAGTCAACAATCAGTTGTATGATGCATCACAATATTCTACACACAATACTCATATCAGGGTCATTTTGGCACAAAACAATTAAATATTAAATGTTTACTGGATGTTGGTCATTTTTACATTTATTAAAATAACATAAAAACCTAGTAAAAACATGGTAAAGTCATAGTCAGGAGTGTAACCACCATAGCTCCATTAAACCACCATACTTCAATATGTAATAACTAATGAATAAAAGACTACAGGGTATGCTGTTATAGGAAAATAGTCAGTGATGGGGTGGTGTGATGCGGGCTAACGTGAAGCGGCGTTACTGTTACCACAGGGAAGTTCACTTTTCTGTCCTGATGCGACAGCAATTTGCCAACAATCTTTTTTTTAATTAATTAAAGAATGACACATTGTACTTTTTATCCATTTAGGATTATATTTAATTTGGTGGAACATCTGCAAAACAAGTTCCTGTTTTCACTTATACTTACATTATAGCAGCAGTGGCTTCCTTACTTTCTTTTGAAGTCAAGACAAAAAAAAAATCAGCATTTTACCGCAACATCCTCTGACCTTAGACTTTCCCTTGGTGCAAAACGTAAAGTTACAGCATTACCTCTGATTGTTACAAAGCCCTGACACTAGACACTCCTTCCATAAATGAAAAATAAACGTCTCTTCACAGAAAGCTGAACAATATTAACACATTTTCTTTGCTCAATAACAACACATATTTAATCTGTTTATTATTAGACTTAAATTATATGGAGCATCCTGACTTGCAGCAAGTACTACTCTCAGAGCTGCCGTTAAAAAGAAAATTAATCAACACCTTTGACCAATCAGAATCGAAAATTTTAATTCGAAAATTTGTGTGCAATCAGTGTTCCAGTTCATACCAAACGTGTTCAGTGGGGTTGAGGTCAGGGCTCTGTGCAGGACACTCGATGCCTTCATGGTGCGCAGGGGCATTGTCATGCTGGAACAGGTTTGGGCCTCTTAGTTCCACTGAAGGGAAATTGTAATGCTACAGCATACAAAGATATTCTACACAATTGTGCGCTTCCAGCTTTGTGGCAACAGTTTGGGGAAGAACCACATATGGGTGTGATGATCAGGTGTCCACATACTTTCGGCAATATAGTGGTCTGAGAGAAAATCCAACTGTGAGCCAACTGCTTGATAATAACACAATATAAACGTACTCTGATATGACATTCTGATAACAGCTTTAACCATGATGTTAATTTGCAGAGTTATCAAGGTACTAATATTTTAATATCAGCACATGCTTATTACAGTCTGTTCCAACCAACAGGCTTGATTCGCTGTCTTGGGAATAAACAATGACATATCCGTTTACCAGGCAAACAAGAGAGGCAAATCTGTTTGCATGGATTTACAAGGACGTCATTGTGTGTTCGCCATCCAGACTCATTATATAAGCGTGTGAATGATGTCGATGACAGACATAAATAGGTCGGATGATGAAAAAGGATAGGGCTCATTGGATGTCAATATGCGGCTGTGTGAGGAAATTGCCTCGGCTGTACAGATATGGAAAACAAATGGCGTTTCCTTGGTAGCGGTTGTGTAATAAGCTATTTACGTTGGAACAGATGGGATAAGGGCAGGTGATGCTCTCCTCCTACTGAGGCTAAGGCCAGGAATTAATTTCAGAGGTTGAAAAATATTAGAATATAAAACAGTTTTTTGTTTTGGGTGAACGTAGTAGAATATAAGTTAAGACTTTTTCTGTAATTATTTAAGTTTTATTAAAGTGACTTTATAGAAACTGTACACAAAAAGGCAGTGTTTAACAACATTGTCGACTACCTTCAACACGACTACTTTCAAACTTAATTACATTCACCATCTCCATATTTTGTAAACGAGAGACTTGTCACATTCGCATATTAACCATTTTTCATCAGTCGAAATCAGGAAACCACAGACAGTCCACTGAAATTGGTTCATGTCAATTACAGCTTCACCCATAGTATGAAAGGGTACCCAAGTCTATCAGAATGAAAACAGATTTTCTTCATCTGTGTGTGCTGACACTGCAGACTCCTCCCACCCGCTTGCGTGTTAAATAAACATCTCCTTAACCATTTAAATAATTATATACTTTATTTTTCTTTGCACATTTTTTATTATATGGAGTGTCCATCGTATCAGTCCCTGTGGATTAACTGTTACTACAGAAACCATAATGTATTAGAATGAGTGCATTAATATAAACCTGTGATCTGCCTTGTAGCCAGAACCAATCAGATTCAAGCATTCAACATCACTTTATAATGCATCTGTAACCAGGTAATGCAAGGTAAATGGTGCATAGTGTGCCGTTTGACAAGCAGCTTAGGCTTATTGAATGATAATAAAATGTCATTTATTTAAAAAAAATGCAGATTGACTCCACAAGCTGTGGAGGTGGTGTGCAGCGTGGCCAGCTGATCAGCCGTTCAGTCCATATTCATGGCTTCTTTCTCTCTTCTGAGAATAAACCTATACCTTTTATGGACACAATTTTTTTGCCCACAAAATGTCCATCACATTCCTCATCCCCGCCTCGATGCTTACCTGCTCCGCGTGCTCACAGAAACTGTCGCAGATCTTTGCGACCACATTCGCATCTGCTTCTTCATTAGCGACGATGTCAATGCTGGCCACCCACTACAACACAACACAAAGGAAATTCACTTATTATTCACGTCACATGTTTTTGATTAGGGCTGTCACAGGCTTACCTCCGCTGACTTTTTCAAAATTCATTGGCAGCCGTACACGACACTGCAGACCAGAACTACACCAAATGACACTCTATTATTTGTCAGAGCAGCGAATCGACTATGCTGGTTATAATTTTTTTTTTTTGCTCAGCGTGCCGCCTTTCCTCACAGGCACGCTCTTTCAGCTTATAACAACATGATAAATACTGACAATGTACAAGACTGTATAAAAAAAGTCATTGTCAAAAATATCTTCAGAAGAAAGAATAACAATTCGAAGATAGGATCTTTTTGATTCCTTTTTCTGTTATATACAGTATAATAGGATGTGCAAAGATACATTTGTACAAAGATTCTCTATTACATTTTCCCTTTAACTTTACCTTTTACTTTTTTTTTTAACATTAATTCATCTTCAGCAACCACTTTATTTTGTTCAGGGTTGCTGTGGATCCTTATTCCACATGTTCATTCACACCTAGAGGTAATTTAACATAGCCAGTGCACCTATTGGCATGATTTTGGGAAGTGGGAGGAAACCGGAGAACCTGGATGAAACCCATGCAAACTCCGAGAGAACAGACAGCAACCTGAACTCACGATCGTACCGGGGACCCTGGATCTGTAAGTCGGTTACCTACTGTGCCACGGTGATATCGTGAAACCGTGATATTTTTAGCCTAGGTTATCATACCGGGACAACTTCACACCGTAACTCCCCTATCTGTAATGAAGGCAGCCGGAACTGCAATCTACAGCACCTGTTTCAATGTTCCACCGAGTTCTAAGGATGAATATTCTACAATATTGTAAAATACAGTATGGTGGTAATAGATTTTGGGTCAAAAAAAGATTTGTCAGGCCCAATATTAAGAGCCTGAAAAGACAAACTTGGAGTTTGCCATCTGTTCAACAAGTGGCATTCATTCAGTGCTGTTTCTCTGAAGAACTCCCAGTAAACATTAGCCTCTGCTCCAATTAATATAACACACAAGACACAACATTACCCTAAATAAATAGCTCCAGGCTTAAAATACTACTGAACTAGCACATATACTCGTACAGGAAGTGATGGAGAAAGTGTGCGGTGCTGAACGGCGTCCACTCACCCAGCCCTTGGATTTAAAATGGTGGACGCAGCTCGAGCCGAGCGCTCCTCTTCCTCCATACACGAGCACTCGCTTAGCACTCACAGCCGCCATCAGCTGCACGCGCGCTGCACACGGGCTGAGCAATGAAGGTGTGAAGAGGAAGGGAGAGAGCAAGACACAGAGAGAGAGAGGGAGAGAGAGAGAGGGAGAGAGAGAGGGAGAGGTTCACTCTGAGGGGCGGATCAGTAATTGGTGCTGTATCGTGTTATGATTGGTGCACGTGAGAGGGACAGCAGTGAAATTACAGGTTGTATATATATATTAACATATGTAGTCTATATATTAAAAATATAAATGTAAACATGTTTTACACACACACACACACACACACACACACATATATATATATATATATAGATGATATGTAGAGAGAGAGAGAGAGAGAGAGAGAGAGAGAGAGAGAGAGAGAGCGAGCCTACAGTTATAATTAGAGAGAGAGAGAGCGAGAGCTCTGTCAGATGATACACACATCTCGATATGTAGTATACGATTCGATACACTTCGGTTCACTACTGACCTGATACGAGTCGATTCAGCACCGATACGAGTCGATTCAGGCTCGAAACAATATGATTCAGTTCAGGAAATTGAAGTTTTGCATGCACAAATATACTGTACATATTTGTCAATGTTTTCTGTTTTCCTCAAAAGAATTTCTGAACTTGACTTGGTGGTGTATTGCAAAGACGCTCTCTCTCTCCCTCCCTCCCTTCCTCCCTCTCTCTCTCTCTCTCTCTCTCTCTTTCTCTCACACACACACATACACACACATATAGGCATAACAATTTTCTTTTCTGTTTCAAACAAAATCTAGGTTTGTAAATCAATGCAGTTGAATCAGAGACTTTTGGAGAGATTTTCTGATTTGGAAAAAAGAATAAATACAAAACCCAACCACATAACCCCTCTGTAATATTGTCTAATCGAGCAAACATCACGCAATGGCAGTGCTTTGGTATTAAACATATACCAATATAATTGTATGGTCACTGATCTTGTGAAATTATCTGTAAGGAGACATTTATGTTACATTTATGGAAGGAGTCTCCAGTGTCAGTGCTTTGTAACAGTTAGATCTTTCCATCATTATATAAGAATAATAATGCTTTTTAAAGGTCCTTCTCTACCAGCAGCATGTCTGAATTCATTAATAATGACTGGATAAAATTAGAGAGGTGTGCATCAGGAAGGGCATCTGGTGTTTAAAAAAAAAAAAAAAAAAAAACTGTGCCAAATTAAATAGTCGGACCAATGATCCGCTGTGGCCACCCCTAACGGGAGCAGCTGAAAGAGGAACAACAACAAGTGTTGGGGGAAAAAAAAATCACCCTGTTTGTGCTTGAAAAACAATTACTACTCTTAACATTTTCCCAAAAAGAATCATTAGTTCATTATTTCTTAAATTGACCGTCACTAAATGAATCTTGTTGAACTGAACCTCATCTACATTTTTAAAGCACGTGTTCCTGTAATTATCTAAATTAAATTAAGCAAAAAAAAAATTACCTGTAATTTACATTTTATTAATATTGCATATTTTGTAGAATTATTCACATTACAATATTTTACGCTGTGAGACAGCACAATGAGGTCACCAATCAAGAGTGTGTTATATGTTTTCAAAACCTGATTTTAGAATGTCAAGAAATTAAGTCAGGATTGTTATATTTTTAATTACACTACCCGGCCAAAAAAAAAGGTTGATGCGCCTCTTGATGGATATAACATCACAATAACATTTATTTCCATCAAGCGGTGCATCAGTTTTTGGTCAAGATCTTGTATTGACAATGCAAGAGATGAGCACTGTT
>CM075009.1:4517491-4535522 GCA_037576675.1 Pangasius sanitwongsei | reverse complement strand
CACACTTCATCTTTTAAGATTAAAAGAACTGTTGCCAAACATATAACATGCTAGAAACATTATAATCACTCTAATAAGATCCATTCATAGACTCTTATGTATTTGCCTATTAAAATCTAAACAGTGACTTTTTTTTTGGCCGGGCAGTGTATTATGCCAATTATGACCAAAATAAATAAATAAATAAATAAATCAGGGTAAAAGCAATCAACCTTATGAAATGATCATACATAAGACCATGTCCAATTGCTTACTAAGACACCTTGTTAGTTTTTCCTTTAATTTGTCAAACCTCTGTAGTTTATTCTTAACCTCCATGTTCATATAAAACAAATTTCCATAAATATCCATCCATCTTCCATACCGCTTATCCTGCACAGGGTTGCAGGGGAGCCTATCCCAGGGATCTTGGGACACAAGGCAGGGAACACCCTGGTTGGGGTGCCAACCCATCGCAGGGCACAATCACACACACACACTACAGACAACTTGGGAATACCAGTCAGCCTGCAACGCAGCTCTTTGGACTGGGGGAGGAAACCAGAGTACCCGGAGGAAACCCCCGAAGCACGGGGAGATCATGCAAACTCCACACACGCAGGGCGGAGGATTCAAACCGCCAACCCTGGAGGTGCGAGGCAAACATGCTAACCACTAAGCCACTGTGCCCGCGTGCATAAACATATCTACTGAAAATGATAATGTGTAATGTGATTATGTGTTTCACATGCTATTATTATGTGTACTGTATACCATACCACAGAGTTGCTGAATTCTCCAATCTGATTGGTCAAAAGTTTTTGGTTATTTTTTTTACAAGAGCAGCTCTGAAAGACACTCCACATAATTACATTCTAATAATAAATGGATTAGTGTTGTTATTTAACAATGGTAAAACGTATAATCGCTCATATGGTGATATTTTCTGTAAGGAGACATATATTTAAGCATTTATTTATAGAAGGAGTCTCTAGTTTCAGCGCTTTGTAAATGTTTTGTAATGTTTGTAAATCCGATGGTAACAAGCTAAATGTTTTAGCTTCAAGTGAGAATGAAAAGAGTTGCTGGTGAGGGCATGGCTGTTACTGCTATAAAGTAAATGAGAACTTGTTTCATGGATGCTCCACGACATTAAACGTAACTATAAATGAATAAAACTTATCTTGTGTTGTCTTTTAAATTGTAAATTGGCAAATGGCAAATTGTAAGAAGAATAAAACACCTCAAGATGTGCCGTTATAGGAAAATAAAAAAAACTCCTAAGTGTTATTTTCTTACTTATATAAGTTATTTAACTAACAAAATGTTATTCAAAAAATGTCACAGAGATTCATTTATGCTTTTGTTGAGACCTCTTTATGTTTTTTTTTTTTAAACATTTGATGTTAGAATTGCAAGTGCAGTTTTGCACTTTTGAACTTTTCCTCTTTGAAATTTCCCCTTAATGTGTCATTTTTCTTCCCTGTAAACATCTTTATGAGACAGCAGAGTATGGAGAGTGGTGTTATAATATTTCAGCACGATAATAATTTCCTCTAAAGTGAGCAGCTTGTTTTTGATCCATATACATACTATATCACTATGTACAAATTGTAAAGGCATTATTTCTATTTGCACTTAGTGTAACTAGTTAAAACTTTGCAGTGAAACTTCGCATCATGTTTTTCTCTTACTCCAAATACAAACTGCTAACACACTCTCCCTTCCGCACATTTCATTGTGAGACTGTAAGGATTTCACCTGAACATTAGAGGGTAGCATTGAGCTGCGTTAAAATGTACTCATGCATCCAATCAAGAGCGAGAATCAGATGCAAGCCTCTGATGGATCCGTTTATTTATGATGGTGTAGCCAGTTGAATAAAAAAAATGCAGTTCAGTCATCACACACGCCACTAAGCTGCAGTTTAGCTTGTTACTTAATTATCCTGGCAATTTCCTAGAAGATTGCATGTGCATATCGGACGATCACAGGAAACTACCTGACATTGAGAATTGGAAAATGTAGCAGAGAACTGAGGAGACGGATGCAACATTTAAAAATGATCTTTAAATCTGATTTATTAATGAAGTCAATCTACAAACCTGTGCCAATAGATGTTGTATACAAGTTTAGAGGCATTTTAATTGAATGGAATTAGGAGTAATTCCTAAGCAACGCTTCATTTTTGCCAGCACTGCTCTGAATGTGAAATGGGTTCTTAAATGTCTGAAATGAAATCATTGATTAAAATAGCGTCATGTTACTTAAAGACATTCTCGCACACGCAAATTTGATCTCCGGTTTGGTCCTATGCTTGGATTACTATCTGTGTGTGTTTTTGTATGTTCTTCCTGTGTCTGAGTGGGTTTTATCTAGGTCCTCCAGGTTCCTCCTACCTGCCTCCCAAAAAACATGGCTGCATTAAATTACCCTGAGGTATGGATGAGTGTGTGCATGGTGCCTTTCAGTGGACTGGCATGCCACCCAGGGTGTATTCCTGCATCACACCCGGTGTTTCTGGGATAGGCTCCGGATCCAACATGACTCATAACCGGGAGAAAGCAAATCATAAAAAAAAGAAAAAAAGCACAAAAAGTGAGAGAAAATCAAAAACTCAAAAACTTTTATTTTAAATCGGATATAGTTGCAATAAAGTTAGCCGTTGTGGAAAAATGCATCTGCTAAATAGATGAATTTTTCAATATTTGGTTTTGTGCATGATGGTGTAATTCATCACAATATTAACACCATTTTTGTCACATTGCCCATGTGTACTGCTTCTGCGAATATTGTTTACATTACTTTATTACATTTTCGAGCTTCAATTCTGTATCCAATCATAACACAATCTTTCCATCTATCATCATCTCCAGTAAACACTGACTTGCTCGAGGTTTGAACGATATAGCGATACAGAGACTTACCTTAGGCCTAATTTCAGCTAGCATTTAAATATCTGTATGAGTTAACTAACATTAACAATATTTGGCTAACCTTTAGTAACCGAGGAGCAAAAAAAACCCTTTCATGTGTGTAATCATGTATCACTGGTGGCAGCACACGTGTTTGTGTTTGATACATTAACAGTGTAGCGTTGCTGTGCTTCTGTAGCGTGGGCTCTAATTTGCATTTGCACCCAAGAGCTGTCCATTAATGTGATATTTATTGTCCCTGTTTTGTTAGACTAAGTGTTTACTTTAGTAAAGTGGTTGTGTGTTGTCCGTGCCGACATGTGTTCTACCGGCATGTTATGTTTTTTATTAAGCCCAGTGGGTTTTTTTTACCTCCTGCTGGTTTTTCCCCTCATTCAGTCAGTTCAGTGCCTGTGTTTGTTCTGTAGGTATGAGTTTGCCAATAAAAGAGGAAACACATTGTTTTCCCGATGCTTCCTGGACAAGCTTCTTCCTTGCTGACTCCACAATATAGAGAAATAATGAATGTAAATATTAAACAGAACAAAAACATTTCAGCTTTACTGAATGTCAGGTCATTATTTGCAGCCCTATAGCAGCACACATTGTGGTGGGGTTGGTTAAAATGAAGAATCAGAAATTTTGAATTTCATGAATTCTAATGAACCTGCTCTCTCAATTCATATAACCAGCAACTACGATGTGAGCTCATGAGCTCACTGGCTTAAGAAGTCACTAGATTTCTTGCTAGGCTCTTTTTTCAGCGTAAATAAAGTCGCTCTAAACTGGCCACCAAATCTAGCGACAAAGTCATTAACGTTATTGGAAATGCATTATCTCTTTTATGGTCAATGTCACCGACTTCCTGTGGATTTGTGGCATAATAAATACCAGGATACTGATTTCAGAGTTTGAATACTGGTGCCTCAATCAGGTTAACTTGGATTTCAAATATCATTGATCACTCGTAACATTGTCTCACAATTACAAATTGAATTTTCATGCCACATGTATGAAGCCCATGGGCACTTTGCAATGAATAATTACAGAAATGAATAATGCAGTGCAAGACAGATGTTCATCATGCATCATTTTGGGTATGGCAGCTGTTGCATTCTGGCTGTTAGATCAAAGTAAAGTAATAAATTATAAAGCTTCACATTTCTCTGTGTTTTAGCTAAATGATTTCTGTGCATTTTTCTGTCAGTGATTAATTGCACTGTTGGAAATTGATTTTGTCATTGTTCACTTCTACTGAAGCTGATACTGATATCACATAATGTTGAAAACTAGCCTTATTTACATATGATGTATATGAGACACACCTTAATTTAACCAGTAATTTAATTTAATTTAATTGTGGATCAAAAAATCTAGAGCACTGGACATGTGACATATGAGTTGTTGGCTAACATCGGTATGCAGAAATTAAAAGCAACCTGGCATTTTTAGACTCTAGATTTGGTTCATGTGCTAAGAAGAATGAAGGTTCACAGTAGCCCAGCCAACTATTTTTCCATGTTCTGTAACTTTGGTAGAAATAATAAGATGGACATCAAGGCTGTCAGCGCTGGTTGTTGTTCATTGTCAAGGCTGAGTCACTGTCTGCGTCACTTCAGCTGCACATCTCAGGTTGCTCTGATCTTGTTTTAAATAACAAACCCAGCCGTGTGTTGAATTTATGCTGTAGAGTAGCTTTTGATGACTTCTGTATGGTGGCCCGTAAGTGCAAAACATAATAACAAGCCACAGCAAATCAAATAGCAAATCACAGCAAAACCAAAAAACACAACAACAAATTCAGAGACATGACAACAAAACTGAAAACACAATAGCAAATTCAGAAGAGACAACAGCAAAAGCAAAAACACAACAACATATTCAGAGACATGACAGCAAAACCAAAATCATAAAAATAAATTCAGAAGCATGACAGCAAAATCAAAATCACAACAGGTAATTAGAAACTGCAAAAACAAATTCATAAATATGACAGCAAAGCCAAAAACACACCAACAAATTCAAAAGACACAACAGCAAAAACCAAAAACACAACATGACTTAAAACACAATTTGTGTCCTTGACACACTTATCCTTGACTGAACATCACATGCTTGTTGCTGATTGGCCTAAATGAATCTACTGATCTACTGATCTACTGATGCTTTTATTCATTTATGTTATTCATATGATGGCGTTCATATGATGGGATTTTAGATATGCTGTCATCATTGCACAGCATTAAAATAAGTATGTGAATTCTGAAAAGCCACCAAAAGATCGTTTTCGCCAGGCTAACTAGACAGCAGACTGAAAAAGGGCAATTATTTTTCCTTGTGAGAATCATATGCCATGTCCAATCAGCAACAAGTATGTTATGTTCAATAAGGACCTCCCCTTTGTGCTTAGAGTTAATGCTGTTGTGTTTCTGAGTTTGCTGTAGTGTTTTTTTTCTGATTTGCTGTTGTGTTTTTGGTTTGTTAATACACTTATGGTCCACCAGATGAACTTGGGAGACGATTATCACAAAATGTCAGATTTCATGTTGATTGACCTTTAGATTTGGCAAATTGATGCAAATTAATACCAGGACAAGAACAGGCACTAAAATAATACAAAAAAGACTGGTACCTTTAAACGGGTAAGATTTAAGTTGGGCTTTAAAGGTGAACAGTGACAGGGCATAAATAAGGAAGAGAGTTCCAGATTTTGGGACTGAATCTGAAGTTGAGTTTCTGAGGACTTGAAAAATTGTAGGCCAAGCATGGGGCAAGGCTTCAAAGGTCAAAAAGAAAATGCTGGGCTAAATGGAAAGCTGGTGAAGTGATAAATATTGCGGTGAGTATGTAATTTTTTCCATGCATAAGAATAGCTGAATTTTTGAATAAATTGTGTGAGATGGTGTTTCACAAATGAGCTAGAGCTTGCAGGGACTGGTTGCACATTAGTGCTTTGTTTACAGTGATAAGTGCATCCATTAGTCTTTGTAAATTGTGTAGCTCAGGCACACACGCAAGCCCACAAATCCTTACACTAATGCACATCCATCATTACCCTCCATTGCGCTCTCATTGGTCCACTGATGCACCTTACTGAAATTAACGTGTCAAGATGTTAAATGTATGCAGACATGGAACCATTGAACTGTCTGCACATTTTTTGCTAATGCGTCCTATCGGCTATGAATTTTCTCCAAGCAGGCAAGTGGCACTGCTACTGCTGGCAAGCTGGAGAGCTTTCTGATGGCAGATGTAGCTGGGCAGAACAGGCACTGAACTAAGAAACTGAACTCCAACAAAATTTGTAGGAATTCTTCCAAGTGAGAAAAATTTAATTAGATTTCAGACAAATCTAGTCCAAAAGAAAAGTGACAAGCACTAACCTGCTCTGGCTGAAAAAAAAAGTCTAAATGAAGTCTAAGACTAATGTTGTAGTTAATATTTAAAGACTAAACCTTATTAGATCTTATTAGACAAACTACCTTACTATTTCAGGGGTGGACAAATCTGTAGCCCAGGTGAATGGGACAAGAACATTATGTGTCTGGGCTATTGTTTTTTTTACTAGATAGTAACTATTTTTTTTATTAGATTTTTCCCCCCCTTGTTTTTCATTGTACAAATACGCTGTAATGTGCAGGCAAATGATGCAGGACACAAGTATGGGCACTCAATGTAATATTTATTGTGGGCAAACCAGGAATTGTAGTCAGTGTCCATAGGGGGCAGGCAGAATAATGCAGTTATTAATAACACAATCTATAATCAACACACAAGAAACAGGCTAGGCAACTAAAGATATAAATATACATGAAAAGACTTTTGCGACAAACAAAGAAACAGCAATATATGCACAGACAAAGTAATCTAGAACTAACACAGAACAGGTGAACACAATCAGATAACAAACCAATGACAGGACAGGGGTGGAGGCAGAACTATAACAGAAACCAAAACAAACAGGGGCACACAGGGAATGGGAAATTCATGCCATAGACTTAGTAGGGAAACCAGGGAAAGAAAAAACTCTACTCACTATTAAGTTTTGCGAAAACAAAAGTTTTTATTTGGTATGTGGTAACTATAGAGTGCGCTCTTTGTTCTGAATCCCATCACCTGCCCCACTACACACATTGGATTGTACTAGTCTGATTAATCAGTGAATATGGATGACATATGACCTTTTCAGTATCAGGAACTCACAATTCTGGAAACACTGACAGAACAGCAAAATAAAGTTCAGTAAAGCAGTAATATAACTCGCTTGCTAGCTCAGCATGCAGACACCTCATAAGAAAAAAAAAAAAGATTAGATATCCAAAGATTGGATAATATTTTTTATAATATCTATAACATTTTATTATTAACATTTACTATTTTTAACTATTTATTAAAAACATAACTATATAAGATTTTCGTGTCCAGGGCGCAAACATATTCTGCTGCTTCAGACACTTTTGTAGTAAGGGATAATGACTATGGTTGAATCATCCCCTATGAATTATGATATCATTATCATTGTGTCTACAGTTAACTAGCTACGTAGCTCAACCCACTTTATTACATTATGCTAGCTACCATTTTAGCCAAGTCAGTTAGGTTTCTGGCAGCACATTGCAGCTCTTACTTGACCAGTGGACTAGCTAATAAATTTATCATTTGTTCAACCCTGCAAACCAAACCACTTGTCAGCTTGTCTTATGCTGTCATGGCTAATAATAAGATCTCATGGCTGATAGATATGCCTCTGTGGATCTCATGTTTATGAATTATAATGAATTCCATTCAGTTCCTTGGCAGGAAATATTGAATGGCAAAGCCTAAATGTCACATGGGAGATTTTTAAATTGAAACCCATGTCTATTTAAGGCCTTCCTTAAGCATATGCTTAAACATAAAGCTGCTCTGAAGTGTCTGAAGTATCATTAATATTCATGAGCAGTATTCTGCATATTACATTCACATTTTGGGAACTAAATAATTTCATTTCTTAGCATTTGTAATGTTTTTCACGTATTTCCCCCAAGTGTTTTTTTTCCTATCTGGCACAGAATCCGCTCCAGAAAAATCTACAGAGAGAAGAAGGTTAACTAAATCCTTCACTAAGATACAAATATGTGAGCAGTGGTCAGTGACGGTGACATGCTTTCTATAGGTAACTTCCACCCTCAATACCATGACTGAGGTGAGACCCTTGAGCAAGGCACCGAACCTCCAACTGCTGTGTTCACGGTGTGTGTGTGTGTTCACTACTGTGTGTGTGTGCACTTGGATGGGTTAAATGCAGAGCACAAATTCCGAGTATGGGTCACCATACTTGGCTACACGTCACTTCACTTCACTTCACTTCACTTCACTTCACTGATATCTACCAGTATATTGTACTGTAATGAGTGTTTTTTTTAACATAAAGGATTCTGTACAATTTTATTTCAACATTGTATAATATTTTTTTCTGGAAAACACCGATTTCAAAATTATTTGCACCCGTACAGTTCATAGTTGTTGAATCCTTCCCTGCTGAGAATAACAGCACTTCCTCTAAAGTCTCACAAGCTGCCAATTTTGGAACGTCCTTCATGTAAAATATTTCTACATGGACATTTTGTTCAATTTGGACCATGGCTTTTAATAGAGTTTAAATCATACTGTTGCTCATTTTCTTGAACACATCTATGGCCAAGTCTTAAGCTCTGGGCAGAGACAGCCAGGCTTTTGGTTAAAATATTCTGGTACTTAAAAGAAATTCATGATGGCATCAATCTTCACAAGAAACCCACTAAGCTGCAACAATAAAGCATAAAAATGTTAAAGTTTATTAAAAATGTTAATGTTTTTAAAGGGGTCAGTAATTTTGCTACATATGATTTTGAGGGAGAGAGAAAATTATACTATTAAAAGAGAATTTCTACTGATAATGCTTTTGATTGTTTGAGCAGAGTTCTGAATTCATTCTTATAACTTAAACATTTCTTAAACATTTTGATTGGGTTGTCCTGAGGGAAGGGCTTGATCTGTGAGGTTATTTTAAAAGTAATTCTTTTTCTTTTTATTTAATTTTAATTTTGCATTTTTGTTGGCCGAGCAAGCACATGACTGTTTTCTATCCTGCATCTGTGTGACTGCGTTAATAGGTTCCTCAAAGTGAGACGAACAAGGAAGCGACAAGGATTTAAGCGACCAAAATATTTGTTGGAACTTCCATGGAGTAGCTGTGCTTGGCAGCCTCACTGAGGAAGATTTTTTAATAAGCTTACTTGCAGTTGCCAGATTACATTGTGGATGCAAATCCTCACCTCTGCTCGCAGGCTGGGAGAAGAGAATCATTCAGCGAGAGAAAAAGCTGGGTACACACTCTTAATGGGGCATGAAAGAAGAGGAAGGGGGATTAAAAAGAAAGAAATTTGTCTTTTAGAGAGTCGTGACAGAAATCCAGCAATTTTGGATCTGAATCTGGCTACTGCATACTACTCCAGTCCAATGTATTGAATGTGCCACAGCACTGTTTAATGTTTGGTGTTGATTAATTTCCTATAACAGTATATATACTCTGACAGTAGTTCTAGCTGCAATGCTTATATTAATAATTGATCATTTCTATAGCAACAGCTATACAGGACTTGTATGGTAGATGCACCACATAAGTAGGGTGATTGTTGATATGTTGGAGTCTGTGACAAGATGGTTATTTATTAGCACTTTTGGAAGGAGTCTCCAGTGTCAGTGCTTTGTAACAGTCAGAGGTAAAGCTGTAACTTTAAGAATTTCTGAGAGCCTGGTAAGGGAACGACTCTTTATAACTGCTATAACAAAATTGATGGAACTTATTTGGCTTTACACGACATTCAATGTAACTATAAACGAATAAAAAGAGTGACAGCATTCTTTAATGTCAGTGCTCACAAACTGCTGTGGTATAAGAGGAATAAAACACTTCAGAATGTGCTGTTATAGGAAAATAATGAATAAAAAGGTGGTAACAGTAACTCTGCATCTCTCTATCTCTCTATCTATCTATCTGAATGACTACTACTTGACTCATGCAACTTGCGTCACTTCCCACCAAAACTCATAACAATAATGAGTGAGCATTTTTCCTCCCCAGCTTTGACACTACCAAGCACCTAGCTCAGGAATCATTATAAGGCATCATTTAGCACTAGCCGAGGTATTCATTAAGGTCCTAAGCGTTGAACAGGAAGTCTGCCAGGCGACACCACGTATTTGACAGATTTAATGAGTGTGCTGGCTATTGGCTAGATGAGGGAGAGAGAAAGGCTGAAATGATTCATTCAGCACCCACTCACTCATTTTAATGGGCAGTTACACAGAGCTGCCAGTTTATAGGTTGCTACAGCATTGCACCTCATAAACTGGCAACATTGTGTATGCTGTTATACATATACACTGTGTTACTGGTTTATTAAGTGTACAGAACTAGAAGTTAGTAAACTGACAAATTGGACTGCCACATGGTGGACACCATATTTGGCTCTGTGTTGTTTATCTCTCCTCCTCCAACATGTGTAAGCATTATTAAATAGGAAGTTTTAAAGTTTATGATGCATTGAGGTATAGACCATCTGTCTGCGAAGGTTTTCATATGAATATGTCTTTTTTTTTTTCAGTTAATGAAAACATTTTACTATTCATCCGAGAGACTTCATCAGCTCAACTGAAGTGTGGTGCTTTTCTAGGTTTTTTTTTTTTTTCACTTTTTTTTCTATATCATTCATTCTATAACTTGTGCTTGTCATCAACCATCTGTCTCTTTTGTGTTTTAGTTTTTTAACAAAAGGATTTTAGATGTTTTAGATGTCTATGTACCTTTATGAAAAAATGCTAAGGTACATTTCACCATGTCATGTACACATGTGACATCTTGAATAATATATGCTCGTATGAAACTCAAATCCACATGCACTAGACGTGAAAAAATGAACATGTGAAAATAAATGAACCATGTGAGAAGATCGCATGGAGAAAACAAAATGCACTACATGTGAATGTGGTTAAAAACCAGATGCGTAAAAATTCGCATGTGATTTTTTAAAATAAAAGGATTCATTTCAAAAATTAAAGGATGACCATTTGGGTTCATTTAAAATACTGTAAATAGAATGTAAATATTTTTTGTCAATTTTTTTTCCCCCAAACAAAAATGCTATTTAAAATTATTTATGAGAAATGATTTAGTCACAGAAAGGGAAAATAGATTATTTGGTTGTTTAAGTGAACAGCTCTTGAAGGGTGCCAATATTTATGAACCGTACATTGTACCATTTTGGATGGAAAGGTCTACTAAACTGTCAGTTTATTAGATATAAGATCTCTATATATAATAAACTGGCAACTCAGTGTACACACCTTGTTAGGATAGTATGTAGCCATAATTGCTGCTTCATCATATAATTTTTTCCCATCATACTTCAGTGTAAGTGTCAGGGCCCTTTTCCATCTCCTTTCCCCTTCATGTTCTCTCTTCTCTGCTCCATCCTTTGGCACTGCTGAAGCGCTCCACACAGAGGTGTGATTTGTTACTGATAGAGATGATGGGCGAAAAGAAAAGAACTGTGGATTTAATACTGTAGCTTTAAAGTCTCAGGATGCCTCTGAGGTCAGTGAGAGAGAACGAAAGAAGTCTATTATGTCTGTAGACCTTTTAAAGGTCCTGGCTGTCAAGCCCACTTTCTTCTTATCAGATGTGTGTTTCTTTCTCCTCCTTCGGTATATTCGGAATTACGGTATTTCATATGCCACTCTCAGTTTCTTTGTTGTATTTGGCAGATCAAGGGGTTCAAGCTCCCACTCTTCAGAGCTTTCATCCTGAGACAAGTGTTACATCTCTATTTCCGTTCTGCCTAGAACTGAGCATTGATCTCATGGCTTTGAGCGGTGTGTGCTAGGGGCGCTAGGCGTGGCTTAGAGAAAAAAACCATGCACCTCTGCCTGTGGCTCAATACACTGTTTGCTCATCATTTTCAGCTCTCTGTGAACTTTGCCTTTTATGAAACTTTATGAGCATCACTACAGAAAAATCAGCTGTGCCATGAACATGCTTGGTAATTTATGGATGATTGACATTTATCAATACATGAGTACAAAGAAAATCAGTGTTACAGAATATTTTGTAAATATGAATTTTTAGTTCAGTTCAGCCTATGAAAGCAGCACAGTATAGATTGCTTTAAAACGGAATAATTTTTTTTTTTTTATTAAAATGCAGCAGTGAAAGCAGAGTCTCTATATATTATTCACTTTGGTGAAATTCAATATCTTAGTGAATCAAATCAACAAATATCTCATAGTAATATTGCGCTGTTTGTTCATTTCACACAAACGTTTTTCGGTGGACAGTGCAGCCTGTGTGCAGATCTCCGTTGAAGCCCTTGACATACCTCTGATAGGAATCCCGGCTTCTATGGACTTCTATGGCAGATTCAAGTACACTATGTTTTAATGGGAAAAGAGAGATTTACTCTCATTGGACAACAGGATTTCAATACGTCATTTTGGGTGCCTCAGTGTTGAGTTAAAAAAAATCTCAGTGTCTACTGGACAGTGCACTCTTCACTTGTCCTGCCCATATGCATAGCTTCTCCATATGATGATTGGGAGATCTCTCAAAGGGGTGGAACCTTATAACCAACTGCCAGTCATTAAAATACTAATGATCATGACTGACATCTTAAACATACACTATATGGCCAAAAGTTTGTGGACACCTAATCGTCACACCAGCATATGCTTTTTGAACATCCCATTCCAGATTTAGTCCCCATTTGCTGTTATAATAAGCTCCACTCTTCTGGGAAGGCTTTCCGCTAGATTTTGTAGTGTGGCTGTGGGCATTTGTGCTCATTCAGCCACAAGAGCATTAGTGAGGTCAGGCACTGATGTTGGATGAGAAGTCCTTGTGTGCAGTCATCGTTCCAGTTCATCCCAAAGGTGTTCAGTGGGATTGAGGTCAACGCTCTGTGCAGGACACTCAGGTTCTTCCACACCAACCTTGTCAAACCATGTCTTCATGGAGCTCGCTTTGTGCACAGGGGAAATCTTAATGCTACAGTATACAGAGACATTCTATACAATTGTGTGCCTCCAACTTTTTGGTAAAAGTTTAGGGAAGGCCCACATATGGGTGTGATGGTCAGGTGTCCACAAACTTTTGGCCATATAGTGTAGGTCTAGCTAGCTGTCACTACCTCACTACCTTCTTCAGTGAAATTGAGCTAGCTAGATAGCAGCTCATCTGCTTTATAGCGCGACATGGCATACACTACTAATTTTGTCGACTTGAAAACTTAGAAATATCTTTTGAAGCTTTTTCCTTAATTTAAAAACCACCCGCTGTCGCTGAAAAACACTTACACACAACTTCACCAAAAGAATGATAAACGCGACCTTTTAATAACTGCTTTGGTGAAAAAAAAAGTACTCTCAGCTACAAAGTCAGTTGTCAAGACATTCTAACATGTATCAGCCTGGAAAATGTCATAACACAACCATTTGTCACTTCAGTCACATCTTGTGTCAAGTTGACATCCAAATCTAGTCTTCATGGAGGCTAACACTTGCTGAAATAAGCTGTAGTATAACAGGGCATTATTGTACTTCTCTCTGAGTTAAAGCGTATAAAGATGCAACAGTCTGCTGAAATAAAGGGAAAAAAATCAATAAGTCATTTCTAGAGGTCAAGACTGATATTAGATACAATGCCAGAGATAAGAAAGAGATGACTGATGTGCTTAGTGACACACACATACACACACTCGATAATTATACACGCTGATTATCTCTGTCTCTTTTTTGTACTTCAGGTAAGAAAGTAATTATCATGTCCTCAGTACAATTTACATTTCTAACGATCTAAAGGCATAATTATTATCATGGTGATGATGTGAACCTGGAGGTTAGGTAAAATTTGATGTAGACTTTGTAAGAACATTGTTCAGGTAATTGGCCACTTTATGGTGGTATTTATGTCCGTATTAGTTATTCATCAGTGAAATTGGAGGAAAGAAGCTAGATATTGCTTTAAGCAAGGAGTCAGTAATTCCAAATCTAGACAGTATTCATCAGATAATCGTCTGTGAGTGAATATGGTATCATTTTGTGTCATGGTGTGTAAAGGAAAAAAAGAGAAATTTAGAGTAAGAGAGATGAGTAAGAAAATATGACTCTAAAAATGTACTTTTACACTCAGCAGGTGATAAGCAGCTGGTTATGTCCTGACAGCCGAATTTCAATTTGTGTTGCCTGAATAATAACAGATTGTTTTCCCCTTTAAACCTGTAATTTTGACAAGAACAAAGAGTTGTTTCAATCTCAGACTCCCAATGCATATTCAGTAATTAAACCATATATATATATATATATATATATATATATATATATATACATATATATAGTAAATGGAAATGATTGTCCACATATTCAACAGCACATCTGACCTGTAGACAGGAACCACAGCTTTGCTATGCTGCTAAGAGAAAAATTCAGTCTTGCTAAATGTCAGAATTATTTATGTAGCCTAGACTGTCTCATTACGGACTGTCTGTGGCTTGCTAGACAGTCATATGAGACAATTAAAACAGCCTGTGGGAACTCTGCATTAGTAAACCTGATGTGAGGTTAAAGCCTCCATAAGACTAAAGAGAGAAAGAACAGCTGTAATCTCAGGAAGTTCTTCAGACTTCCAGCTGTTTTTCCAGACATTAGAAAGACCCATTTGGAAAAGAGGACATATAGTAAAAAATAAAAAAAATATATCAATAAATGCATACATACATACATACATGCATACATAAACAGACATACAGCCAGATAGATAAATGAAAGAACGAATGAATGAGTGAACAAATGAACAAATAAATGAATTAAAACTTTATTTACACTATTAGTGCTTGACTAACAGTAAAAAAAACATGATTGAGTAATTTATACATTAAGACTTTTCTCCAGAATCTCTAAATCAAGGAAAAAAAACAAGACCTCATGATAGCAGAGCAGAAACATTTCATAATACAGCATGTGCCATATGGATGTCCATATGTCTGTAATGCTATAAAGTGCTATTTTTTATTTTATGAAAGTTCATTATTACAGTATCATAAATGCAAAAATAATCCTTTACCTCTACATCAGTGCACTGACGCTTTGCAAATGAGTATGTATGTTTAAGCATTCAAAAAATGAGCAGCTGTGTGATCAGCATTTGCGACACTGTTTATTTTTTGTTAACTGCATGATGTCAGTTTTACTTGCAATTATAAAAGTTAATGATGTACACGGTTAAATCCTTTGCAGTCATAAAACCTTAAGGATCGTTTATATCTTACTATTGCCATGAGCTAAAACACAGTTATGACTGTGTACCTGCTACAGCGTGAATCTGAGCCTAACCTCTCTCAGTGACAATATCTACCAATGACAAATTAGTGCTTTAACTCTCAGTTTGTCATTCTTGCAGAAATGTGTCATAGTTGATATATCAAATTATGAATGCATACTAACAATTGCTAATTTCTCACCTCCGTTATTTTATCCTTAAATTCTTACTAAAACTGCTCTGTTTGATTTACAGGACATCCCGATTGATCTGTTGATTCTTGAATAAGCTTAAGCGATCCTGCTCATAGTACCGTTACGATTATTACACAACACCTTATTTTATAACTTTTATAAAATAGTGTTTATTTATAGCCAGCTAAAGCTTGTAGCCTAACCCGATCAGAAGAATTGCTCACGCTGACAGGAAGACTATTATAACTCAAATAATCACTCTTTACAACTGTGGTGAGCAGAAAAGCATCTCACAACACGTCGAATCTTGAGCTGGATGTGCTACTACAGCAGAAGACTACACTGGGATCCACACTGCAAAAAACAAAAAAATGACATCTTAGCAAGTGGAAAAAATCTTGAATATAGTCAAATGTATCTAGAATTTCCCATTATAAAATGACACTAAACCAAAGATTATGAAACTCATTTCTAGATAGTTTTACTCACTTCAAGCTTGAAATAGTCTTGTTCTATTGGCAGATAATTTTACTAACTTTAAGCATTTATTTCTGGAAACAAGCAAAAATTTCTGCCAATAGAATAAGAAAATTAAAATTTGAAATGAGTAAAATGTCTAGAAATAGGTTTAATAATTGTATATATGGTTTATTGTAATCTTGTAATAAGAAATACTAGATACATTTGACTATATTCAAGACCTTTTCATGTGCCAAAAGGTGATTTTTTTGCAGTGCCCTCATGTCAGTCAGGAAGAGGAATCTGAGCCTACATTGGACACAGGTTCACCGAAACTTGAAATTATTATTATTATGAATTTATATGAAAACCAGTGCTGCTTGTTAACATTTCTTGACATGTAGTTGGATCTGATAACCGTACATGAAGACTCCAGTGCAGTGTTTTTTGAAAAACCTTCCAAAACTGGAGCAATATAGTAAAAAAAAGTAATTCTAGCTTATACTCTTACAAATGTTTT
Source organism: Pangasius sanitwongsei (assembly GCA_037576675.1). Taxonomy (NCBI): domain Eukaryota; kingdom Metazoa; phylum Chordata; class Actinopteri; order Siluriformes; family Pangasiidae; genus Pangasius; species Pangasius sanitwongsei. The sequence goes on along the minus strand of CM075009.1, from coordinate 4,519,124 downwards.
ATCGCTTCCCTGTGCTATCAGGAGAGAAGCGAATGCATGTGAGTCTTTAACTGATACAGCGCAGTGACATATAACATGATAACATATAATATTTATATGCTAAATGCTGTAATTTAAGTTCTGCGTCAGCATATTACATTTATATGCCACAGATGACAACTACTACTGAATAGTAATAACCTGTATCTCAATATTGAGTCTGCCACTAAATGAAAACAAAGCCCTTGCTCCATCTTTAGCCCTCCATTATTGGTGAATGAAATGAAGACAGCTCCAGATACACTCTGCTTCCATTGCTGCACCTGCAGTCAACCAAAAACGCAACAAAACCTCCGTGTTTTATCACTGATCTATTCTTCAATTCTCCCATTTTGGGCTCCTCTCATGTATCGTCTCTGATGGACGGTGGTGCACTGCTTTCTCTGACCTCGCTGACTCAGGGGCTCTCTGATGTTACTAAACCCTTTCATGCTAGGTCTCCTGCTTTTCTTATGCAGGTGGATGAGCTGCAGTGGAAACACGCGGTGCCCATTTCTAGCTTTTCAATACTGCCACTTTGAAGCTCGAGCTGTGAACGTCTCTCCGGGGAGATGAGTGTGCCTGACACCCCATCGCACCTGCTGGTTCACACAGCTCAATCATTCACACATTCACTGCTGCGCTTCTGTGAACATCTGCTGCAAAGCACATAAGGGGCTGTATGGCATGATATTAGTCTCCAACAGTGGTTCATTTACAGTTTAAGTCGGAATCCATCATTTGATCTAACATGCATTTGGTAAAATATAACATTCTTACAATTTTTTGATTGCTGGACATCTAAAAAATATATCAAGGCTAAATAATCATTTAAAAAAAGCAGGGGGTCTGCACATTTGATTGACAATTGTCTTTTGCATGTATCTCAATGTAAAGTTCTAGCATTTAAGTAATAGATATGGGAACATCATGCTACTCCTTCCCTCACCATACCCGTATTGTGAATAAAGAAGCAAATTGCAGCACTTAGCCACAGGCTGAGCTCTCTGCTCATTTCAGAGTGCCATTTTTACAGCAGGATGAGGTTATTTTGTTCAGCTATTGGGGTAATTGTCTTGTTTTGTAACCTGAGTTCAGTGTCCTCTTTGACACATGCTATTTGCACTTTCCCGATAGAGCCTACATTTCTCTTGCTTTAGATAAAGACGGAGCTGCAGTGAGCATGAAGTGTGTTATGCCACAGATCACAACCATTACATGTTTCTTGTGAGTGTCACGCATGTAAATAAATAAAAAAAAAAGCATTAATCAATTTGTATTCAAAGACATGAAGGTTAAGGTTAAGGCTGGAGTTAGCATTAGATTGGCATTTTTTCCCCTCATGTTCAGAGGGAGGGCCTTTTGGTTTCTCAGTAACATGACAACATGCGTCTTTTTTGGTTTTTAACTTAAAGGGAAAAAGTCGTGGTGAGGGAACGACTGTTATTAGCCACTATTATGTAAGTCATAGGAACTTGTTTTGCAGACATTCTATAACATTAATCAATACTATATACTTATACAACTATATATAGTGTACACACAGTCAGGTCCAGAAGTATTTGGACAATGACAGAGTTTTTGTGATTTTGCCTTTATACACCACCACAATGGA
>CM075009.1:4497821-4517391 GCA_037576675.1 Pangasius sanitwongsei | reverse complement strand
ACACCTGATTCTGATCATTTGGATGGGTGACCGAATACTTTTGGTAATATAGTGTATATATATATATATATATATAGAGAGAGAGAGAGAGAGAGAGAGAGTTTAACAGTAGACATTGTAACAAAGCTGCTTCACAGAAAGCTAATTCTGTGTCTAATTCTAGATGATTCTAGATGATGAGCAAGCCAGCAGCAACAGTGGTCTTCCCTGAGATAATGGAAAAAACCCTTTGAGCGCAATTTAACTCAAAATGAAACCCATCCTCAAGTGAATGACAGAAGTTTGAGAGATTTTCACATTCACATTCAAAATGTGTAAAACAGCTTGTAGGAGTTACAATAATTTCAAAGCATTTAATAAACACATCTTTGTTTGAACTTATCATTCTGATCCATGGTTTTTAAATATAGGTGTACAGTGTACACGTGTCATGTTTCCAGCTAATGTTCCAGCTGACATGGAAACTGTGGAAGTGGAAGATCATCTAAGTTAGCTTGGTGGCCACTAATTTTAGCTAGGAGATGCCTGCTAGTGACAATGGTAGAAAGTCAACCAAAGCGATGTAGCTAGCATTCTATACACTGTACTGACGAAAGCACAGTGTATTTTCAATATATGAATATTTTTAAAAAAATAATTAAAGGTCTACATGATATACTTTTTATGCATTTATAGTTATATATAGTTATATAGTTAGTTCCGGTTATCATTTATGTTATAACAGCTTTTTCTTTCTCTTGAAGTTAATAAGACATACAAAGTGCCGACACTGGAGACTCCTTCCATAAATGTTTAATAAAATCTCCTTACAGAAACCCTCACCATATTAGTGATTATATGTTTTTCTGTGTTAAATAACAATATGAATATTAATCAGATTAATATTTAACCTATTTAATATTTAACCTTCTGAGCAATCAGATTCAAGAATTCAACAGCGCTGTGGTATAAAGTCATTTATCTTCTTTGAATGAGTAAAATGTTATCCAAAATGTGATTTATATTCCTTGTAATCATTAAGGTAATATTCATTTATTTTTTTGTATGGTTTCATTACAAAACTATACCTTATATACAGTATCAGTAATGTTGACTCAAAATTGTTTCATGGATTCTGGCCAATGTTTTACTGTAGCATGCCAAGCATATAGCATGAGTTACTTAGAATTATGATCGATCTATTTTTGCTGAGGGTGAGTGGTAAAGCCGTATGTCATTTGCCTCTTAGTCACAGGCCTGGACATAAAGATGAACTCAGATTTTCGAAGGATGTGTGGCTGAGGCACATTACTGTACGAGAGATCGGATTTGTAGCCTGTAATAAATCAATGCCGAGACTGGGAATTGTTTGGCATAACAGGGCCTCACTCTTGACAAATGAGATGTGAAAACAATCACTCTGAATAATGGCAGGAGCCCCACTGGATCTGACTCTGAAAGTGTGTGTGTGTGTGTGTGTGTGTGTGTGTGTGTGTATATATATGCGCCACCCAGGCTGCCATAATAGCTCCATAAAACAGCCTCTCCAAAGACACTCTGCACTCATAATCATGGCCTGAGACAGGACCCTTGCTCACTCTAATCGGCAAAAGAAATTAAAAAGAAAGGAGCATTGCACACTCCAATTACATATTCCTCATATTTATTTGTAAGGGGGTAATGCTCAATATTAAACTAAAATTTCTCTCATGAACATTCTTGGATATTGATTAGGTTATAGCTGTTATCATCACTGGTAAACGCTGCCCTCTCATTTACGTAGCAGTCGAGGAGGTGCTGAATGTCCTGTGGTGAAAATTGTGTTCCGAAAAAAATAAATGAGTTTCATTTGCTTGGCCCCTTTCACTTTCAGAGAACACAGTAGGTAATGAAATGTTGGGATACTAAAACTGGTGCTTGGACCCCTGAAGAAATCTGAACCACTCTAATGGTGAGTACAGAAACTCATTTGTTCAGCGTGGTGTTATTTCTCATCCTGGTCTCATGTTTCATGACATCATCATAAATGTTTGATTGGTTAAAGCCTTTACCAAAAGGGTTCTAATAATAAAATTTCTTCGGATACTGTCATTAATAAACATTTACCAAAAGTAAAATGAATGAATAACTATATCCTATATCCTTCACTACAATCGATTATATTTAATCAATACTAAAATCTTTCCACCTGATCAGAACAGTGATGATGTGTCAAACTGCATGATTATTGGCTGTGCCATCTCCATGGAAATGTAAAAAAATGAAATGAAAGAAGTAAGACTGAGAGTAGGGCTGTAAAAGCAAAGCAAAGGCAAGTCAAAAAACATTGTGTCGTGTAAATATTTTTGAAGCTTTGGTCTTTTTCCAATCTTCGCCTTTCCAATTTCGATGAGTCTGTGTCCACTGTAGTCTCAGATTCCTGTTCTTACCTGTCAGGAGTGGAACCCGATGTGGGCTTCTGCTGTTGTAGCTAATGAAGTTTTTGACGTGTTGTGTGTTCTGCGATGCTTTTCTGCTCACCACAGCTGTAAAGAATGGTTACCGTAGCCTTCCTGTCAGCTCAACCCAGTCCGGCTATTTTCCTCTAACCTATCTCATCAACAAATTTTTTTTTCGCAATAGGACTTCCACTCAATGGATGTTTTTTCTCTGTTATGTGTGAAAATCCCAGGAGATCAGCAATTTCTAAAATTTTCAAACCAGGCCAAGTGGCACCATCAACCATGCCACGGCCAAAGTCACTGAGAGGTCACAGTTTTTCCTCATTCTGATGTTTGATGTGAACATTAATTGAAGCTCTTGACCTGTATCTACATGAATTTATGCGTTGCACTAAATTAAACAGCCAAACTAAACTGCCACATGATTTTCTGACTGCATGAATGAGCAGTGGCCAATGACAGTGCATAGTGCCTGTCTTGTTTCACCAATATATAAATCTGTACATTCACTGCACTAGATGGTGTATATTAAGTTGCTGCACTTGGATTTAGTGTATAGTCTTCTGGATCTCTCTGTTTGAGTGTATTCTTGGGTTTGAAATACTCCTGAACACAATGTTTACTGAAGATCATCCCGATACTTTTACTACACGAGGGAATTGTTCCTCTGGCTTTGTTTGTCATTTTTGCTTGGTGGTCTGGGATTACTGTCGAGCTCTAGTGCAGTTTTGATCCCCCATTTTAGTAACGACAAGCTTTTAAGGCTTTTCTCAGAAGTCTGTGCATTTCGTTCACTCCAACCTTGTGTATCATTGGGCGATGGGAGTCAAATACGGATGCGTTTCATGTTTTTGGTCCAGCACTTTTAAATAGTTGTGACTCAGCAGTTCTGGAAGGTTTTGATTTGAAATTACAGGACTGTCAGTGAGCTGCTAAAAAGTGAGCCGCTATTTGCTGTCAGTGAGCTGCTTGACTCTTAAAGGCTCGTATAAACCTGGCTTTACCCTTTATGATTCTAAGACCGATTTTGCTCTCAAAAAAAAAATTGCACATTTTTGTAAAATGAAAGAATTTGTAAAAGAATTGTTTGGTTGTGAGTTGAGCTCAGTGTCATACATTTTGGATTCAAACTTAGCGTCTAAAAGCCACCAATAGGAGGACGGCGCACAATGACACAGAACTACAAATACGGTATTGGCAACTGGGAAGCATAAACGAAACATGCTAATGGACAGAACATATGTCCTTATTACCTCAAGCTCACTTCGAGCAACATTTATACGCCATTTTCTGAGCAAGCCCGGTTCACGCTGACTGTTGATGTAAAGAGAACATAGTAATTTTCTTTATTTGCAGATCTTATGTTAGAGGATCTTCATTGTATAAGCTGATATGGAGAACAAATTATCGGGCAGCCTATTATAGAATTTGGCCAAGATTTTTACTGGGGTCATCTCATACCGTGAGATAAGTAATAATCTTAAAAGCCTGCAGAAATCACACAGTGTAAATATGAGTTTTCAAAGTGAAAAGGGTGATTGTGTAGTGAGAATACATAGAGCAATCCAAGGCATTAACTACAAAAACTGCAGCTCCTCTAGACTTCCTTTTTTGGCTACTTGGGGCTTAGTGGGAATAAATAAACCACCCCGCATGGCTTTGTTACACAAAAACAACACCCCTCCGAGTGTATGGATCAGATCGGTAGAGGTCATTAAAGCCATAGCAAGCCTTAGTTAGCAGTTAATAAACATTGTGATGGGTGTATGTGTCTAAGAATGCAGGATTAACTCTGAGACACACTGGATTTGTGCCTTATTCACTGTCCCATGTGTCTCAAACTGCTGTGGAGATGTTTTTTTTTTTTTTTCAATTTTCAAAAGTTCATTTTTAAATTAAGTAAGAAACTGATAAGACTTTGTAAATGTTTGACCTTTAAATGAAAATTTAAATAAATCTCTGCTACATGAAATATGAGTTCTCTTTATTTCCAACGGCATATAGTCACGGTCAAAGACTTCATTGGTCTGACCTTTTCTATTTTTTTTCATGCAGGAATGCTGGCAACTTAGCAGTGGCACACCACAAGAGAGTGTTATATCAATGATAGTCACACAAAACAGTATACTCTATATTGGTAGCAGAATTAAGGGGCCCTTATCTATATTTTGTACATGCTACTGTATATATGTAAATAAATGCAAAATCATTAACAAAATTGTTAAATACACTTAGGAACACCTGCAGACAGAAATGGCTTGTTGATGAGAGAGGTCAGAGCAGAATGGCTAGACTGGTTTAAGCTGACAGGAAGGTTATGGTAACTCAAATAATCACTCTTTACAACCGTGGTGAGCAGAAAAGCATCTCAGAATGCATCATATATCAATCCTTGGAAGGGAGATTGGCTACAAGACCACACTGGGCTCACGAAAAGTGGACAGATGAAGATTTGAAGAAAACCAGACAAAGTTTTTCCTGTTCTTGGCTAACAGGCATAGAAACGGATGTGGTCTTCTGTTGGTGTGATCTGTATGTATATAATTTTGTGCATTGCTGCCACAAGATAGACTGAGTCATAATACAGTTGATAGTGAGTGTTTCTTAATTAATTCTTTTAATTTATATATATATATATATATATATATATATATATATATATATATATATATATATATATTTATATTCCTTTGAAATACTCTATATTGTCCTTTCATATGATAAGCTGAAAATAAGATCCTGAATACAGACTCTGATTAAAAAAAAAGAAAATTGAAAGGTTGTTAAGGATCCATGCAAGTTACATAACAATAACTAAGGTGTAATTAGTAATAATTAATGTTCTTAGTGTAATTAGCTGAATCAATGTTAGGTTGATGTTAGGAGCCGTTACTTCTTGCTGGGTTTCACAGGTTTCAAGAGAAGCTGTAAAAATTCTTAAAATTAAGGATTTTCTTAGCAATTATGGCTTTGTACTTTTTATGTCATTCTCAGACAGACCATATAATCACAAAACCAACCAGCCTATGTTTATCCTGTCAGTCATAAAACACTTAGATTCACTGTTTTGCCTCTTCCAGAGCTTATACAGAACAGCTCTAGCTTTCACGCTTCTAATTAAAACCCTGAGATTGGGTGTAGTGCCAGTCATACACCTCACTGTAAAGAAACTGATTTTTTTAATGCTTATTAGGGCAAAGGATGCATGGTCACACAATTTGTATTGATCATTGGTATGTCATGTGATCACTACATGTAGTATGTAGGCTAAACCTGTGCTAGGACATCAGTAGCTTACCTATAAAGTCTTGTCTGACAAGCACCTTTAAATATTGCCTATGTTTAATTGTTCTGAATTTTAAACTTTATTTGGTTTGTTTTCAATAAAAACAAAAAAGAGTGAGCTTTTTTCTGGAGTTTTTCTGGAAAAAAAAAAAGCAAAACCTATTTTCCAACAGGATATAATGAAATCGTCTACCAATATGCCAATTTGGATCGGATATATGTATATTCACATTACCTGGGGCTATTTCTATTGGTCAGTTTATAAAAGGGAAAATGGTGTAATCTTTCCAGACACATGCAAGTGCAGTCTGAACAAGAATACTGACATGACAGATTCTGACGAGATTAAATTCCCAGAAACTTCTGTAATAATTACATTACCCAAACTAATCCTGTTCAAATAGGGCTTAATTTGTCATTCTGGATCGTCACAACTGATGTATATACCAAATGGCAGTGTGCAGTGCACCAGGCAGCAGGACAGACCATCTGTTTGTTTTATTAATTTACGCGGCAGTTTGCTGACAGATAGAAACGATCTACACTGACAAACTGTCGCTTGCTCATTACCCCGATGTCTCATCAGTCGCACTGAAAGAACAGCATGGGAGTGATGCTCTAAAGACAGCAGTGAGCCTAAACCACTGGCAGATGATGATCATGATATTATCATGGTCTTATATGAATTCAAAGCCTATTCAGGGAACTGGATCAGGAATACACCCTGGATGTGATTTGAGAATACACAGGGACACCAGTTCATCGTAGGGCACCATGCACACCATCGGCAGCTGGTGGTTATTAAAATAGGGGAAGCACAACTTCCCATTCTGGTCTAAATACAGTATGTAAGTATATATATATATATATATATATATATATATATATATATATACTTACATACTGTATATGTAAACGATAGGTTTATATTAATGCTTGTATTAATGCTTATATTTGGAATCTAAGATTAATAATAAACATAGCCAAGTGATTTTACCAAGACCTAAAATGACCTTTTTTGCTCCCTGACTATCGAATTAAAATTTTGAGTCCCTCCTCATAAGTATGAGCATCAAAAGACTTTTCTAATAGCAGGCCAACGTTAACACTGTCGGCAATTTGGTCCCAAAAAGCTAGCTGAAGAAGGAAGTGACAACTAGCTAGGTAGATTTATAAACAACAAATTTCAGAAATTTCTGAATGTGAATAATCAAACAGAACTTTATACTTATAGTACAGTTTACTTATGATATGTACAAATGACAGTGATTCCACCTGGTGCTGAAATGTTTAAGTTGGAGATATAAGTTATGTTCATTCCCGATTTATTGACTGGCAGCTGGTTATGAGGTTCCACCCCTTTGAGAGTTCTACCAATCATCATAAAGACAACCAGTGCATCCAGGTGGGACAAATTAAGAGCGTGCTGTCCAATAATTATCAAGTTGGGTTTTTTCTGTGCAAAATGCACCTGCCCACACTCCATTCACTCCCAGTGAAGCCGTGCATCCGGGTGGGACTTAAATTGATGCTTTAAAAGCCTGATGTCCAATGAGCATTAATCTTTCTAGACCTAACAGACAATAATTGACACACTGGCTTCAATAGCTGTGTATTAGCTATGTGTCAGAGGCTTCAAATGGGATTTTCATGCAGGCTGCGCTGTTCACTGGCAAGTTTGAGTTTAATGAACGAACAGTGCAATAATGCAGTGAGATATTTGATAATTTGATTTGATAAAATATTGAATTCCACCAGGATTGATGAATAATACAGACACTTTAGTAAACATTTCATTGGTGCATTTTAATTAAATTTAGGCGGAACTGGGCTACCCGTGTGGTCTTTAAGCAATCGCCTGTGATGCACACAAACATTCACACACTCATTCACACTTAGACTCGCCGATACCCCTACTGGCAAGTCTTTGGGAGGCGGGAGGAAACCAGAAAACCCAGAGGAAACCCTTACGGACACGGGAAGAACATGTGAAACTCCACACAGACAGTAACCCGAGCTCAGGATCAAGCCAGGGACCCTGTGAGGTGACTATTCCACCACTGTACCACCATACCACTTATTTGTAATTTTAATTAATTTAATTCACTTTTAAAAAGGGATTTTGACTCATACCTTCACTTAGTTCTAATTCACTACACTATATCATTTTTCTATGTACATAGAACCTAGCAGATTCAAAACAACAGCAGATTCACATTCAGCTCAAAGAACAAGGCTGCTCCTACCATTTCTGGTTAAAGCCTTTGCCTGAATTTCATATGAATAAATAATAGGGAGTAAAAGATAACTCCCTGCCTGTTTTATGCTTGTTTTTTTGAGAACAAACACATTATGTGTAAGTGTTTTGTTTGCATGTGACAGTGCTCTGTTATATTTATGTGACTAGATGTAGAATTAAAGTGCAACCTGTAATGGAAACCAGGAAGTGTTTTGCAATGCCACTCTGTTTGTAATACTCTCCTGGAAACATTTTCTATAATGACATCTCTGCAATTCTTTGACTGCTGCATTTGTTTAGTGCGTGACATTTAAAGATCGAATTCATAAAGACACATTGACAAAGTAAATACTAATGGCATGGATTGGTGTGGCAGGCCTCCTTTAAAGTAAACGATTGCATTAGCAGATTTGTTTACTGCGGATTTCCGTTTGTATTTGGCAGACATCATGTGGTTCTTGTCGCAAGAATGTAAATGTCTAGGGATTACAGTGGGATTGCACTGGATATACATATATTTAAATAAGTGATACATTTACTCTCTCTCTCTCTCTCTCTCTCTCTCTCTGTCTCTCTCTTACAAACACACGTATGGGGAACCAAATGTAAAAAAAGTTTAATACTCTTTTTATCTAACTTTTCTGAAGCCATTCTTATACTTTTAGATAATGATTCTTGTAAAATAACATTTATAAGTTTCAGTTAAATATAAACATAAACGTTAAATAATTAAATATAAAATGTAAATGGTGAAAGTAAACCTAAACATTAAAGGTAAATATTAACTGTAAATGTTAAATATAAACCTAAATGATATATAAATATATATATAATAAAATGTTAAATGCAAATATTAACATATTAACGGTAAGTGTTAAACATAAATATTAACTCTGTATTTTAAAAATAAACCTAAATGTTAAATGTAAATATTCAATGGAAATGATAAATATAAATATAAATATAAAACATAAAATCTTAATTGTAAACATTAAGAATAAACCTAAATGTTAAATGTATGTATTAAGTGTAAATGTTAAATATAAATATTAACTGTAAATGGTAAACATAAATCTAACTGTTACATGTACATATTAATATCAATAATATCACTATCAATAATATTAATATTAATTTGTAAATACATTTCTATCTTTATGGGAATGACATCTAAATGGTTAAAAATGTCAGCTATAACAGAGTAATCGTTTTTCAGTGTTGGATATTTAAATAGAAATTCTGAATATTAAACATAAAAAAATGTTTAAATCAAAATGTAAATGTAAATATATGAATATACAACTGTACAGATACATGTATACATGTACTAATGCTAAATTTTAAATAAATGTTATATATTATAAAATAAATGTATCATTCATTTGCTAATTTACACACACACACACACACACATACAGTGCCATAATTATAATTGAATGCCGTCTCTTTATATCAGCTTTATGATGTGCAATGAGCGTGAACATCCTGCGTATTTAATACTTGAAAGGTTCATCATTCTGAACCCTGGCTGTATCTTTGCTTACTCCAATCAGTATAAAATGTGTTTATACAACCCAAGACAATCTGAGTTAATTCAGGAATAGTGAAGAGATTGCATATAGGAGAGAGAGAGAGAGAGAGAGAGAGAGAGAGAGTGTGTGTGTGTGTCTTTCCTGAGACACAGAGAGAATAAAGTCTGTCACACACTGACTCCTGTTTCACCCCACCATCTGCCTCCTAAATCTTAGCTCCCCTGCTCCTCTTCACCATCCTGTTTCCTGCAGAACCAATTGGCTGACGCTGATCCCTGCTTAGTCCTGATCTGCGTAACACCTCACTATTGGCTGGAGCTTCTCAGCATGCAGAGCATGGGCCAAAGAGCTGGGCAAGTACCGGTCACTCCCTGTATGTGACAACAATCCCCTCATGCTGGCTGTGGGGAAGGGTGGCTAGACTGAAGCCCTTTCTTACAAAAAAAAAAAAAATCCAAGCTCACCTAAATCACCTCAAATCATGTGGTGAGATGTGTTATGGTCTGATGAGACCAAGGTAGAACGTTTTGGTCATAATTCTAAAAGATATGTTTGGCGCAAAAACAAGACGGCTTATCACCCTAAGAACATCATACCCACGGTGAAGCATGGTGGTGTCAGCATCATGCTATGGAGCTTCTTCTCTTCAGCTGGGACTGGAGTTCTAGTCAAGTTAGAGGGGATAGCCACAAATACCAATCTATTTTGACACAAAACCTGCAGGCCTCTGTTAGACAGCTGAAACCCACAGACTGATAATCATCGACTATTGTGTTGCATAAACAAGAACCATGTACGCCAAAAAAGCCAGATACAATCCAGAAGACTTTTCAGAATGCTTTTCTACAACGTTATACTTTTTCTACGAAACTGCACTTTCTAAATTGACAACCACACAGCAGATTTCTGATCTGTGCTGAGTTTTTCAATGGCACTGTTTAAATTATATACGATGCAAATATACGATTATATTCGAATGTGTGACTATGCAGTGAGTATCTAATATGAAACCAGCTTTACCATGGCAATAATAGGTCATAATTTCAAAAAAAAACTTTGGTTGTTTTGGAGACATTGATGTACAGTGTAGATATAATTGCATGCAAAAGCTTGTATACCCTTGGATAAATTACAAAGTAATTACAACGCAAAACCTTAAGAAGTAAAACTGCAGCAAACTATTTAAAAAACCAACATTTTCCTACAACTATTAAAGCTCAGTTACATCATATTTGGTTAACTTAAAGAACCCAGAAAAAAATAGTAAATGTGGCATGTGCAAAAGTTTGGACACCCTTCTTGATGTAAAGCCTCAGAACTTAATTCACGTGTTAATTGACTCATTAGGACTTATTAGGCAGGTCAAGAATTGTCATTGGAAACAACAGTTCCAGAGTGTAAATAATAAATAAATTCTCTGAGTACAAACTTTTGCATACTGTGCATGCTTTCTCATTATTTAGACTATGGGATGTAATTGACATAATCCTGTCTTCAACCATTGAAAGCAGGCTTCTGCAAATGTAATACCTGCCCTTTAGTCATACTAATTTGTGTGTTTAAATGAATGCTTAGTAAATCACATTGCAGGTGCAAAAAAATAGTCTATCAGAAGTAATTAGAAGATGAAGAATTCAAACAAAATAAAGAAATTGTAAGTAGATGTGATGATTTGTAGCTGGAAGCACACAGTTGATCATGTTTGGGATGAACAAATACACCCACGCAACAGAAAGAAAGATGCAACCTACCACAGATTTAATTGTTTGAGCAGTTGAGAGTTGCGAAGACAGTTTTGCGAAGACAATGCTCAGTTGTCACTTGTTGACAGCTTCCTACTTACAGAAGTAGGACTAAAGACTTACAGAAGAAGTTAGCGAAACTTTGCAGAACTGTCATGAGTTGTCCTTTTAATTATACACATTTCACATCAAACCAAGCACCACGTATTAAGTTTTCAAGAACTACATGTTTGAAGACTTCAGCTGTGCACATTGCATGCAAAATTGTGTTTGCAGGAGCGGACCTCAGGGCAGATACACACACACTGACAGAAATCCACACATGCACAGACAGAGAACTGACAGTGCAGGGTGGAAGCGCTTGGCTAGTTTATTGCTCTGTACACTAGGATGCTCTTAAGCTCATCTGAAATTCATTTGAAATATGTTGTACTTTTGATTAAATGCTTGACTAAAATCACATGTTTAGTTATTTATCTTAAAGTATGTTACTCTGTAATGACTATGAATTATCCTGTAACTACAGTGAAACTAATTGGAAAGGTATGTAGCTGTAAGAGAGAAGATCCTGTGTGTTTAGTAAGGAATAAAACACTTCAGGGCATGCTGTTATAGGAAAATAATCAAGGATATGGTGGTGTTTTCCAATAACAGGACATCATGAAGTGTGTTGTTTGTCTCTTACCGCAAAAATTTGTCAAATATTACAATTTTTAATTGATTAATCCATGGCATGTCATAGTTTTTATCCATTTATAGTTACATTTAATGTCATGGAACATCCACAATACAAGTTAGTTCCTGTTATCACTTACATTATGACAGCTACATACAGTATATCCTACATCATTTCTGTGAGTATTTCTTTTTCCTGCTTTACTTACATAGCCTAGGTTACTAAAAATACTAAAATAGATAATAATAGACTACATTATAAAAAAAATTCTTATTTATGGCCCTTGCAAAATGCTGATGTGGCACAGGCAGAATTTGAGTTCAGCACTAGTGCTGGGGGATATAATGATATATGTAAAATTGACATCTTGATAAATTATGTTCGAGTGTACTTTTTGGAGATATCATGGATGTTTTATATTTTTATTACATTTTTTATTGTTTTTTTTAATCATTATAAATTGACTGGAAGATGTGATGTTGATATTTGTACTATTTTTTAAAACAGATTTTTACATATTTTTTTCTTTTAAGGGCCCAGGTTATTTTATCTTATCTTGTGTTATCTCGAGGAGTAGTGGCTAGCATGCGGTGCTCAGATTGCTGATGCCCGGGTTCAAATCCCAGTCAGGGACCCGACCCCAGCCACTGGAGAATTGCACGAGCCAGTGCACTGTCAGTGCCGGCCCCAAGCCTGGAAAATAGGGACGTATGCATCAGGAAGGGCATCCAGCATGAACTTCTGCCAGAATCAAAACATGTGGACAACCGATCTGCTGTGGCGACCCTGAACGGGAGTGGGGGTGTATTATTAAACAGCCTTTAAAAAACAAACCCAAGTAGTGTATTGCCAGGAAATACACAAACCAATACATCATGATACATATTGTGTATCGTAGAAATGCCTTCGAGAAACATGATATGATATTGTTGTCAAATTGCCCACCTCTGCTTTAATGGGTTAACACACTTGACTGCTCTGCAATGCTGCAATATGTGTGTCTTATGTCTTGTATCTTATGATGTCAAGGATTTGACATGTCTCATTATTCTGTCTTTCTGAATGTGTTCAGCATTTCTCTCCTCCTGCTTTGATAACAGCACACATAACACCATTGTTCACTGCACACGCTTTTTTTTTTTTCTTTTACACAATTCCCTTCTCATTCTCTTTGATGTCTACCAGACCTCAAGGACACGTTTTCCCTGACCAATTACTCCTGCTACTCATGTAACGGTTTGTACACATTGTGTTGAATTGAATCTTTGTACACACAGAGCACAAGGTCTCTCACCTCCGCTTCCTTTGCCTCCTTTTTGTTTTCTCTCGAATTCCACGGCTTTGCAGCTTCCCCCGCAGTGGCTCTGTCAAACAGGGCCGAGGCAATATGTGAAGTCAGTTTGTGAGGGTGTCGTGATGGGGTCAATGTTATGTGTAGTGGGGTGCTGGAAGAGTCTGCTGAACAGACAGAGACAGATGAGGCATCACACAGTCCTCCTGTGGTGCGTGTGAAGTGCAGATTGGTTTGGAGGTTCGGCTCAGCGGGACAGCTTCAGGGAAGAACAGCACCCTGGACAACACCGAGGAGCCAGGTGTCTGAACCTCAAAGCACTTCATTTCACTTGGCTGTGTGATGCAATAAATGAGTGTGACCAACACACACATGCACACACTCACGTACCTCCGGTCCTCTGCACCTGGGGGTTTGTGCTGGAATTGCAGGGGGTTTGTGAGACTGTGATGTCAATGTCAATGTCACATTAACTTGCTGAGGTCTGTGATGTTTCTTACGATATTTATGAAATATCTTAAATATTGCTCAATAATTTGTAATAATTTGCAGAGTGCACAATAATTGACAAATTATTATGCATAGAGACTTGTGTCTTGTCAGAGAGTGCGATTGCAAATACACTCATTATGTCTGGATTATAAATATGCTACAGAGGTTTCAAGGTTTCACTTTCAAGATGTTATTTAACTGTACTAATCACATATAGAAGGAGAGATATAGAAGGGGACCCAATTTTCTCCCAAATTTGGTCACCTGCCAATTCCCACCCACCAGCCAGCGCTCCTCTATCAAACATCATCTACCAACAGGGCAGGGTGAAGGCTAACATGTGCTTCTTAACACGCTCGGACAAAACCGCTATCCACCCTCTTCCTCAATACATGCTTTCTCATACTCTTGTGATTATCTAGTGTTGCTGTGATTGACAGGGCAGGGAGAGTATGCCATCCTCCTCACAAAGAGAACATGCCCAATTTTGCTCCGTTCGTCCTCCACCACAGATGACTGTGCACTCATCGCGATTTGAAGTCATGACCTCCTGACGGACCCCAGTGACAGAACCGTTTACACTGGTTCAGGGTTTTAAACAATCACCTGATATGCTTATAGTGCTGTGGCCCTATTTGTGCTGGAAATAATCAATTCTAAGAGCCATAGAAGTAAAAAAAAATGAATGAAACAATGAAAGTTAAATGTGAATTACTAGCTCATTCATTCTGGGTAAAAAAATCCCAAATCTTAAGAACTTCTTAAAATCTCAGCGAGTACTTAAGATGAATCATTTAAGTTGAATGGGTTTGGGAACTCCTGCTCCACTTTTCCTCCTTTAGTGTTTAATTAGTGATTAACTGAGCGAATGGACACACACTTGGTTGTGTAGATTACCTCTGCAACATTCAATAGATTTTAAATGATCTTATTAGTGTGACAAATTAATTAGTGTTTTCAATTTGGGCTACTTCAGCATTTAAAACTGGAAAAAGTGCTGACTAAATGTGCTCCCAGATGAAAACCTTCTTCTCAGAAAATTCCCCTGTCATATCAGATAAACCTCAATAATATTAATATACACTAAATTGGCAGTTTATTTCTTGCTAGATCAATATACCCAATAATGAACTCACTGTGTATGTGTATATAATTATACTCCAATGGCAGGTTTTAGGTATACCAATCTAGTCACTAATAAACTGACAATAAATAAAAATCAACACTAATGAACAAGCAGACAAAAAAAAAACCTTTACTAACTGGATCTCTCAAGGTGTCTTTTCCTTGTATCTTTCAAATGGCATATCTTACCTGTTTTGCATGGATCATTTCTATCTAAATTTGAAAAAAAAAAAATTAAAAATACAGTGTAAATGAAGTATAACTGATGAATTTCACACCTGCATTGTGATTTATCACTTTGGGGAAAGTGATTGCGTCTGTAAGTTAATACAACTGAAGGGCAGGTATTAAAAATAAAACCATTATTTTATTATACAAAGTCTTTCAGAATGATGATTTCATTGCACTGTTGGTAACGTTGGTTTCATACTAGATATTCATCATCCATTTTCACTTTTGATACTAACAGCATTAAAAGAGCCTATCATTTTCTTTCACAAATACCTTAAACATATATTATACACAGGGTTTCGAGGTGTCTTACTACCTTTAATCAGTAGCCCAGATGCCTGGGACAAGCAGATTTTATATCTGGGCTATTTGTGTTTTATTCATAGTTACCAGGAAAAGGAAAAAAATCCTAGTTCTTACAGACTTTCACAACAAAACAAATGTTTTCATATGTATATTTAAATGTAATGTGATTGGCAGTAGTGCGATGGTCCTCGATGCTGTAATTATAGCGACTGCTTCCGAATTCCGAGGATCTGGCTGATCCAGCACAAAGACAACATGTAAACAGTACTGCTACTGTTGTAATAATTCACTTGAGTAGAAGTAAAAGTATTGATCATGAAAATTAGTGAAATAAGAGTAAATAAGTCTTCTGGTGAAAACTACTTAAGTAATTACTTACTTGTCTACAACTTACATGTCTACAACTGACACAACATATAATATTCTACATCTGAGGAACGCATTTTTGAACAGTTATGCTAACTAGCCAAGTGACCTGTGTTGAAATGAGCACCACCATTATCAACAGAACATAAAGAAAGGTGATGTTAGTCTGCTAGATAACCAAATGCTGTTGGGTTTCAGTAGCTTGCTAGGTTCTTTAGCTAGCTAGCTAGCTAGTTCATGTTAATTCATACATGTTTCTAGCTACAATACTGTGCAAAATCAGAGCTCGCCTTTTTGTTTTCAATTAAATAACAATGTTAATTATTTGGTGGAAAACAATAATGATAGGAAAATCTGCAGTACGTTAATTCCATTTTCAGTCAAATATCCATGCAGTGCATATTTATGCAGACCAATATTAAAAATGCAATGTTGCAAATAAAATATTTGCAGATTTCATACTAAGACTTTTGTGTGATTTTCTGTCAAATACATTTCCCCATCATTACTGGTTATTAACAGCTAACATCAAGTGAAAGTACACTAGCTAGCCTCGAGTCATAGCTTTGATTTGTGCTGTAAGGAGAGAACACCACAGGTCTTACCTGAAACATTGGTCAATGAACTGTTGACTCTCTTTGAGGGAAAAAACAATGATTTGCTACTTCACAAAATTTGTTAGATGAGGATAATGATCATTTATACCACAGCACTGTTTAGTACTTGATTCTAATTGGTTGACAGACGTTCTAAGGTGCCCAATTATTTTTCAGTTAATGCACAGCTAAAGTAGTTCCAGGCAGATCTTGACCGCGTTACAGTTCCATATCACTTCGCCAAGTTAACTGAAATAATGGAAAAGTTAGCCTGTTGTCCACCATAACACACAGATCTAACAACAAATAAAACACAGACAATTTCAATTTTCCAGAAATAACTTTTAATATTTATGGAGAGCATGAAAATTTCAACAATTGGGTGACATCTGTATTGGACAGTCCAGATGAAAAATGATACAAACGAAAGTGAACATCAAAGGCAGACGGCAACAGCAAATCACATAAAACAATCAGCTAACAGCTAGACAGGCTTGAGGGTGAAAAACATGGAGAAATCACACACAAAAAAACAACAGCTTGGGCAGTAAATGTGTTTGACGATTGGCTTAAAGCCAAAAATACTTCGGTGGAAGAGGAGTTTGTGTGTGTGTGTGTGTGTGTGTGCGTGTGTGTGCGTGCGTGTGTTAAGTGCATTAATACAGATGAGGATACAAGGAATAATTGATGACGGGCCATTGAATTATTAGAAAAACAATGCATACTCAATGCTTCATGTTGTGGCTGTTACATTTAAGGTTTTTGTACTTAAAATGCTCTTGTGTGAACTTATTTCTTATGCATCCCAAAACGTCATTTTAGAACCAATAACAGAGGCTTGAGACATTGATATGCCCCCCAGCCCCCCCCAATCATTTACACTATGTTTCTTTATAAACCAAGCCTACAAATTGCACACTCAAAACTGATCAGATTTAACAAATTAGCCTGTTCATTCGAGAAGTCTGTGGAGCAGTGTGAAAGCTACAATACTCCACCCAGCATGCAATGCAGCATGTGCTTATGTGATATCAGTGATGGATACAGATGAACACCTTATAAGGTGTCAGTGTTAATTCAACCCTGCAGCTCTTATTTCAGCACTGGGTCATTCACTCTGTGTGTGTGTGTGTGTGTGTGTGGTTTCTCTGATTTCATTGTCCTGTCTCCTGAAGCAGGGAATAAACATGCTCAGAGGGTTGTTTGTCAGCAGGCTGCTTGTATCTTCCAGGGCATCTTTTTTAAATCACTCCCAAGTGGGCTGTTGTTTTATGATCAGGATTCAGATGTATTGTTGTTTGCTATTGATTAGAACTGGAGCTTGTTCCCATTTCACAACTGAACAGCTCAGTGAACAACCTCCGGAAGTGAGACACAGAGAGACAGACAGATACAGAGAGAGAGAAGGGTACCTTTCATGTTATTGGGCTTTTGTTCAAGCATGTCCACTTCTTTTCTGTTAATCACAAAGACTGACTATTAGAAAAGATCAATAAATGAACCACTTTAATTATAGGATTGATTCTGCTTCAGGAATAAAGGCTGTCTAAAAGAGCTGTCCGTGTTCCTGAAACTTTAACTTAAGTCTGCAGTATACAGTACACGATGTGGAGATCACCTGGCTTACATGAACAATATGGTGTAATTGCAAATGGATGTCGTGTAGAGGCATACAGATATGGATTTAAATTTAGATTCCTGATGAGCAAGCCAGAGGTGACAGTGACAAGCAAAAACTCCCTGAGATGACATGAGAAAAAAACCTTGAGAGGAACCAGACTCAAAAGGAAGCCCATCCTCTTCTGGGTGACACTTGATAGTGCAATTATGAGTCATTACTTTTCCACAACTGTATATTATGAAGTCAGAAAGTACTGATTGTGTTGAAAAGATCCTCAGAATGAGCATCAGAGTGATTTTTGACTTTATTAGAGTTTTAGCTTTAAGTGTATTTAAGTGTATTCAAATGAAGTTATCCACTGAACAATGAATATGACTGTTCAACGTGTGTAAACCGTTTTCAGTAAGTGCAATGTTTATGCTATACAAGTGTATCTGTGTGGTATCATCCACAGCAATCTCACAGCAATCATGGACTCTCCAGATCTGTGCCTTTAGATAAGAGAAAAACTCTTCTTAACAAAAAGCTTGACTAAACAAATAGGTTTTTGGCCTAGACTTAAAGACTGAGACCATGTCCCAAACACTAATTAGAAGGTTGTTCCATAACTGGGGGATTTGTAAGCAAAGGCTTTGCCCTTTGTTGTACTCTTCATTGTTCTAGGTACTAATAAAGGTCCTGCACCTTTTAATTGAAGCAGGTGTGGTGGATCATAAAAGATCAGAGGTTCTACCAATAGAACTATATGAATAAAAAAATACTAGAATTTTGCTTTGGCATAACTTTTTTTTTTGCACTGCCATGTTCAGATTTTTGGCAAAACCATACAGTTTTATATATTGCCAAATACAGCAGGTAGTTGGATATGTTCTTCAACATACACAATATAATTGTGGATTAGCCCATAAAAAATATTTTCTTAATTTTACAAACTGAAAAGAAAATCTGATGAAGAAACATCAGCAAAAAGCATTTGAAGCATAACATAAGAGTGTTTCTTTTATAGTTTTAAAGTTATGTTGAATTCTAGGATCTGACTGTTCAGAAGGCTTTAATGAATTGTTCTATAACAGCAGGTCTGACAGTAGCTCCTGCAGCAAGGCAAATCAGGTTAATATTAATGAGCTTGTTCAGTAGTAACAACTTACTCATGGATGTGTATGGTGGCTGCTCCAAATAATCGAAGGCTAATAATATTTGGATAAAAAAGTGCTGTTATTTAATAACGTAAAACATACAATTGTTGATATGGTGAAGCTTTCTGTAAGGATATTTATTTAACATCTATGGAAGGAGTCTCCTGTGTCAGTCCTTTGTAACAATAATTTTTTTCTCCGTGGTAAAGTCTTCAGGACATTTTGTTTTATTAACTTCAGGAAAGAGAAAAAAAGAGAACCTGGTGAAGGAATGACTGTTTACAGATACTGTAATGTAAGTGATAGCAGGAACTAACTTGTTTTGTGGCTGTTCCACAACAATAAATGTAACTAATAGTTTAAAAACACATTGCCAGTGATTAATATTTTCCCACACCACCCCATTGCTGCACTCCCTCCACTGGCTTCCTGTACCTGCCCGCATCAGATTTAAAACACTGATGCTCGCCTACAAAGCCAAAAACGGACCAGCACCCAATTATCTCAAAGCT